>KN835248.1:8053-68711 GCA_000827255.1 Suillus luteus UH-Slu-Lm8-n1
GCCTCCTACCTGAAAGGTGCCAGGTTCTCTACGCCCTCTTCACTGATCGTGGACACGAACGCAATGGGACGTGGTACGATGCCTGAGATCAAGAGTTTATAGATATCGCTGTTGATCGCGGTCACGATTGCGGCTGAATAACAGGTCGAGGAGTACATACGTCTTGTCTGTTTCTGCTGTGTTATAGACTTTCCACCCTGCAGATTCGCCTGCAACCCATTCTTTTCCGGCAGGAGTGGTGTCGATTTTCTGACCGTACGTCCAGGATGGATTGGGTGGTTGAGTGTACCTAGAGTAAGTGGTAGTGTCGAATGGAGGGATGGACATGGTGGACTAGGTTGGGTTGATGAGGGAGAAAGGCCGGTCCTGGATTTATAGTTACATGGTGGCAGGCTAGATCAATCTTCACACATACGCAAAGCTGATAAAGATTCGTAAACGGTACTTCAAATTGCTTACTACTTGGCTTATCATGCTAGTTGATAAGCACGCAAGCTGCTACCATCATGGTGCCAGATTCCTTATTCGTTGTGCTTATATACTAGTGCACTTTTTTCCTTTAAAACTAGTGTCTTTCAAGATGACAGGCGCTACCGCCACGGGCCGCTGTGCACGGTTCGCTTCAGTTCAGTGTCAGACCGCTAACAATCCACATTAATATTGGCCCGAGTCGACCAGCCCCATCTTAGCTGCCGCTTCACTGGTAGAGACTCCACGAGAGCTCTGTCGATAGTCGGGATCACGAAAAATGGCAAACGGGTGTCTTGTTCGCTACAGATGGAGGACGCCATAGTCCGTCATGTCGAGCCTACCAGATGGTATGCCGGTTCGACGCTCGCACTTTTACCACTTGACAGTTCTGTGATTCGAACTCTCACAGGTTCGCTACCTAGGCATGATGCTTGCGATATGCGTGCAATATATTATATAAGATCAAGGAAATTCAGCATGTTTCCCATCCAAGAACTTCCCACATCATGGTCGTTGTCAGATCATTCTTTCGTGTCCAGTCAATACGAACATGCATGGCACCTTCAGTGAGACACCAGAGATTCGCTAGAGATTGTGCTCATCTTTCATATCACAGGCGTATGTTCTTTACAGCTGTACTGACTTGAAAATCACTGACCATCACAGACATAAGTAGGCTCGTCTACACATGGATTCACGCGTCGCCATTGACCGGTTTGAAAACTGGGAAGTCTGACTCTTATGTCTCAAGGTATATGCTAGGTCCTGAGAGTGGCATTTTTAATGAGCACTTGTTGTTATTACGCCGAAGCTATCGCTTACCGTACACCAAATTCGTGCTATCAGGTATCCATATATGCGATCCGAGGGTTGACACAGCGTCCCATCTTCACTGGCATACGATATCCTGGGGTTCTGCATCTCTGTCCTGCAATTTGCTCTTGCCGTTGGACGTTTCGCTCATCGTGCGCTGGAAATGTGAAAGATGCTGCGTCGGTGGCAAGTTGACGAATTCATGAAAATTTTCGTGCAAGATAGTATCTTTAATTCTTACTGTGAGGAACTCCATTGATGGTCGTTATCGTTATTTAATAACGGTACCTCCGCATAGAAACACGATCAGTACATGATCACATTCATGATCCATGTATGGGACAGAGATGTGCATCTGCTCTTCACTCAGACAGCCGTAGCAAGCTGAAAAAAAGCTCCTTCGCGACAGTCTACCTACTTTGCCGTGATCGTAGCATACATGCAGAACCAACGCTCCTGTGCTCGTTCCTTGGCTCGTGACTAGTTTTCGGGAGCATCATTCGCATGGAAATCATCTGGACTGTTGTAAGGTGGATGAGCCGATGGAACAGGAGACGATACATTTCACCACCCAGAACATTGATATGAGATGTTCGGAGGAATGTTTTGAGTTGTCGCCTTGATGTATGAAAGTGCCAGTAATCTGTCCTGGTGACATTTCTCCGCGACGGTTGTGGACGCGCACATATGGCGCGTATCCCAACCCAAAAACTATTTCAATGATGCAGCCGTGCTTTGTTAAGAATTTAAATATGTAATGTTTGAAGGATATAAATGTTGAAAGGTATAGCACAACCGTCGGTGTAATAAGGCGTACTTATATGGGGAATACGGAGGATGTGTTCATAAGTAATTTGAAATGTCAATGTACAAGGAAAGGATATCTGAAATTTCCTCTTTCAAAGCTATACTACCTCTACTGTCGTGACGCAGTCCATCATGTTGCGAATAGAAGTTGTTTCCTTGACTTGTGCAATGATCTCATGATCTGACATGATTCTCGTGTATTCTTCGCCGCATTTCTGCGCTAGCAAAAATGCCCTGAAAGGATGTTTGAGGTGAGCAATCAATCGTAACGCTGGCTGGCTCGATTCCGAACCAATCGACTCCTGTTCTCCAGGGAACCCGTCAGGTAAATCTACCGGGGACGCGGGTGGGGACGAATCGTCCACGCTCTCCGTATCGTCCGAAAAGTCAGGCAGCTCGAGGAGACGACGGTCCCAGGGGCGGACGAGCAGGAATTTCTGTGCAGCGGGTTTTGTTCGCGAGAACTGGATCAACTTTTTTTCTGTGGTGATGGGCAGGTCACAAAGACCCTTTGCCTCAATATCATACGTGAAATATATATCTTGATCTTGATCGCGCCTCCGCTTGACTTTAGTGACATGGAACACGATGCAAGGAAGATGTAACCGCCGGTTCGAGAAATGGGGGGGATTTGTGCAGTGAAGTTTGTTATACAAATCTAAAGCCGCATCCTTATCCACAGCAACTCGCAACGACGAAATCGATGCCTGAATCCCATCGTCGGACAAGGGTTGCAACTTGAATTTTGATCCGTACATCGTGATATCGGCTGGCAGACAGCTATTGAATTCGGATGATTTGCCAACCCAGTCCAGGACACTGATGTCACGCGACTGAGCAACAATCTCCTCCAATAGCCGTCCGAGTGCTTTCTGTTTGTTCTCGCCATAGATTACGGGTAGGTGGACCCCGAAGATGCCAAACAACGAGTATGCAATGTCTTCTGGCTTCTCGGTGACGCGCTTTGATGCCCATTGGAGTTTCTCGCGGGGATCTTTCATCCCAGGACGGAAGGCGACGTGAAACCGTGAATCTATGCCCGTAACGTCCTTCAACTCTTTCATGATAAACTCCTTGTGGTTGTCAGAGTGATCATCAAGGTACGGGGTCCAGTTACTCCGGTAGAAGAGGATGATGTTTGGAGCCAGGAATTCTTGGAGTGTCCATCCTCGGGTGATCCATTTGCTGCTGGCAAGTGCACCAGATCCCGACAAAGGTAAGACGTCAGACAGGTAGACAATTGTGAGGGCTGAGTGTTGGTACCAGCGAAACATGGAAGTGATGGATTCTGGGAGCTCCACGGTGTCTGTCTTGTTAATGCAGCATGTATCGCTCCACGCCCAGCGGTAGCCAGCATCGCGAGCAGTTTCGCAGAATCGCTGCAACTTCTTGACGCTGCCGACTGAATTCAACTCGTACACGCTCTTGCTCTGAATATCGTGCAGCAGCGGCTCCTTCCCTTCCCACCTATGTGACAGCATGACATAACCAAAGAACTTGACCACCACCCTTCGGATGCGCTCCATTCGAAGGTCTGTGAGCTTTGTTATTGATGACAAAAGTTCCTTGTATTCCGTGCTCGTCTCAAAGGCCTCTCTCTGTGCTTTTCGATCGTATAAGCAACCGGTGGAAGTGTCAATTAGGCGGGTCGGGGTGTGTTCCATGCGAGCGCGAATGGCTGTTTGAATATATGTTTCTACGTCGGATCGAGAGACATAATGTTGGCGCAGTTCTGAAGAAAGGGTCAAGCACCTTGAGGTTGCGTTGTTAAGGGCTTACCTTGTTGTTGTGGGTCGAGAGAACTGTCCAACTTGGAGAGCATGATTTGGAAGACTTCAATAGCTTCATCGTAGTGTTGTGCGGCATGAAGCACTGCATACTTTACTTGGTATCCGAGATAATTGCAAGGTTTGAGTTTGATGGCCTATCACGAAAATGGGTGTTGACTACGAATGATAGATACCATCGTACCTCTTGTGCATCGAGAAGTGCAGCTTCCCACAGCCTTTGGCCCAACTTTGCCTTACTGCGTTTTATGAAGATGGTGTCGCTGGCTGAATCCAGATTGATTGCCGCCGAATATAGCTCGATAGCCTCGTCGTAATTGTTCGCATCGAAAGCGGCATCTCCGCTTGCAACAATGTTAGCAAATCCTTTAGCAGTATAATGCGCCCTGCAAGCTTGCTCGAATGCTGAGTAAAATTGCAGGTGAGAATTGGACCTGATGATATTGATGAAGACTTGCTAATGGACCAAGCAAGGCAGTTAAGTCTCGTAGCTTCGTCACTCATATCCATCATATATCGGTACGATTCGAGGGCTTCTCTAATTTCACCTGCCTGCAGGATTGCATCGCACCGTCTCTGGTTTGCAATTTGCCATACTAATTTGAGGTCCCATCCGAAGAGCTGGATAGATCACAGAATTAGACAATAACTTTCACCTGTATCATATCCACGCACCACGATGAAGTCCTCATATTCAGTACAAATGGCGGAACAAGTGGATTCAGACGAGCTAGCGATGGTGTTGACTGCGGCAGTTAAGTTCCCCCCACCTCCGTTGCGAGGTGCACCATCCAAATTATCCAGATAAAGCTTGTAAAAAGTTTTGATATATATCAACTGAGACTGGACTGTATTGAGTCGGTGTTACTTACTTCCACGATGCTGCAAGCAAGACTATCAGCATTAGGAGAAGTGTCTGGTGGTTGTTGAATGCGCGGCATTGCCTCGCAATTCTGCTTTGCGTTGAACAGTGCAATAGCCTGAAAACCGGGATGAGTCAGGAATATGGAAGAAAGATTCGGCCTGCCTTTATTAAGAGAAGAATGGTCTTGGAATGTCCGTCCGTGAACATGGTCGCGAGGTTAAATTCTTTCATTGCATCCTGAAACTCCTTTTTTCCGCAAAGTGCGATGCCTCTCGAGAGATATCCTGTCAAGGAGGGCGTCGCAACAGACTAAATTACCATAGAAGTTTATCCATGCTATAGAGTGTGTCCAATAGTGTATCTCACCTTGAGTGCATCACAGAGTGCACCATCCCAGTTATCTTTTCGTGCCCTAACAAATGAACGATTGGCAAACGCGTTGTGGTCGTTTTTGTCAGCTTCAATCCGTTGTGTTAGCCGCTCTTCAGCAGCATCCAGGTCCCCAGTTATGCATGCATTACGGGTTATCAAGTCCATATCGAGAATCTGCAGGAGATGTGATTTTTGCGTTGCCAAGAGTGAGGAATTCAAACATGCCTTTGAATCAAGTGAGGGTACGGCCCACTGTGAGATCATTTTGTCAAGACCTCCGCTGAAGATGTGCTTGCCATCGGTAGAGAAGGTGACACAGCACACTGTGTGGGAATGCTTGTATGAGGCAACGAGTCGTCGATCAGACAGCCGCCAGAGGCGGACATGGTGATCATGAGATGTGGAGGCGACAAGGGTGCCGGTAGAGTTGATAGCAAGGGTATTGATGCCCTTAGTATTGCCCCTGCAGGGATGACCGACTTGTTCCCATGTTGATGTATTCCACTCCCGTATGGTGGGATCTAGAGAGGAGCCGGCTGTGAGCAACTGTCTTCCATCAGGCGTCCACGAAAGCGAGTAGTTCCGTGCTGAATTGAATGCAGCGTGAGCCTTCAAAGTTTTGATTCGTTCCCTGCTGCATGGATTCCATATTTGGATATCCCCGGATGTCGCGATGGCAAGATGTTCTCCAGACGGTGAATACCGAATGCAGTGGACATAATTACCACAATCAATTGGATTTCCTTCCTGCTTCCACGATTCTGTGCTCCACAACTTTGTAGCTTTGTCCACTGAACCGGTTGCAAGTACTGCTCCATCTTGAGGAAAGTCTACTGAGGAGATTGCTGCGGAATGGGCTTTGACGATGTTGGTGAGCGATTTACCGGTGTCGACGTTCCAGATGATGAGCTCTCCGTTGTGATCACCGCTTGCTATGAATCTCCCGTCTCGTGATACCCCAACTGTCCACACCCAGCCCCGATGACCTTCCATTTTCTTCACATCATCATTTTTCAAGTCCCACAGACAAAGTGTATTATCTCCCAAGGCCGTCACCACACGTCCTCCGTCGGGAAAGGCTGCGACTGCATATACGGTGTATTCGAGAGCTGCAGCCACTCGAACTGGCATAGCTTTTTGGATGATGGGCTGAGCTATAGTCACCATTCAGTTCGAGGTTGACGTTGAGAATGGTTAACTGTCAGGTGGACTTGACCTTTGGTGCCTTGTAAAGCTTCAAGCCGAGCGGTGCCCGTTTTTGTACTAATTCACAGCGTCAATTTGTACTGTCTGATCAGACATAGCCGGCACCTCAGTCATTATAGGGCTGTGCCTTCGGCACTGCAGTTTCTCAGATTAGTACCTTTCACACCGCGCTAAACTCTATCTTCCTGTGCATCTGTAGTGCGTTATTCTCCCTGCTCACCTTGTTCCGGAAACTGACCCGCATTCACAGCCATTTACGTATCAGGTCCGTAAAATTGGTGCAGCTTATTACGTTCCTCCCTCATACCCCAAGTCTGGCATACTGTTGTGTAACAGATGCAAATGAAGAACCTCGCTTCCCAAGTTAGTAACCCTGCACAAACCTGTTGCTCGTTCATTGCCAATTTGATCGCAGACCGAATTTTCAGTAACACGATTCCGTTCTAAATTATTCCCATTGCACTCATGAACGGTAAGATTGACTGGAGCAGAGCCTATGGTGTTTTTGATTGCGATGTAGAGTTTTATTTGGCCCATGGGCACATATACTTCTTCCGTAGCAGTGCTGCTCGGTAACTCCGCAAAATAAATAATGTTCATTGTTTTTAAACAAAAACTTTGGTTCCATAGCCACGTCTGATCTGCTGACATCCCGAAATACATTCTGTCGTAAACTTGAAAATTTACCGCATGCCCGTACAGTTACAATATCTCTAATATCCTGGTGTCCATCAAGCCGTGAACATAAGCGACGTCTTGAACTTGTGCGATAATTGCACTATCTGATGCAATTCTCTTGTATTCTCCACCGCGTTGCTGTGCTAGCAAAAATGCGGCAAAAGGCTGACCGAGGCCAAACAGCAATCGCAACGCTTGTAAGTTAGATTCCGAACGAACCGACCACTGTTCTCCAGGGGATGGTGAAGGTGAAAATGGCGATCCGGGCTCACTCCAATCATCCACGCTCTGTACGTCGTCTGAAAAGTCAGGCAGCCCGAGGAGACGATGATCCCAGGGACGGACAAGTAAGAATGTCCGTCGAGTGGGCCTTCCCCGCGAGAACTGAGGCAGTTTAACTTCTGTAGTGATCTGCAGCTCATGAAGCCCGTCTGCCTTGACCTCATACGTGAAAGATAACTCCTTATCTTCAACGTGTCTCCGTCTGACTCCTGTGACAGGGAATGCGATGCATGGCAGATGCAGCCGGCGGTGAGCAAAACGTGGAGCGCTCAGGCATTTAAGCTTGCTGTATAAATCCAAAGCTAATTCGGGAATCGCAGCGTCTTGCAGCGACGAGATCGCTATTTGCGTCTCATATTCAGACATAGATGACGGCGCGTACGGTGAGGTACTGTATGAAGTGATGTCGGCAGGTAGACAACTGTTGAATTCGGATGATATTCCGATCCAGTTGAGAGCAGTGAGGTCACCCGACTGAGCCACGATCTCCTGCAAGAGCCGCCCAAGCGCATTTTGCTTCGTCTCGCCATACATTAGAGGTAGGTTGATGCCAAAGATACCAAGCAACGAGTATGCGACGTCTTCTTGCACGGTGGTGATGCGCGTCGATGCCCATTGTAGTTTCTGTCGGGCGTCCTTCATACCGGGACGGAAGGCAACAAGAGATTGTGCATCTATGCAGGTCGCATCCTCCAACTCCTGCATGATCATAGCAGATTCCTTATGGTTGGGAGTGTGGTCGTCGAGATACAGGCTCCAATCCTGGTGGTAGAAGAGTACAGATTTCGGAGCGAGGAATTCCGGTAAGGTCCATCCTCGGGTGTTCCAAATGCTCTTTGCCATTGCGCCAGATTTGCATGAAGGCGGAACATCCGAGAGATAGATAATTGTAAGCGCTGAATGGCGATACCAGGCGAACATGGAGTTGACCGATTCTTGGAGCTCGGCATTGTTACGTTTGTCGATGCAGCATGTATCAATCCACCCCCATCGGTACCCCGCAGTACGAGTAGTTTTGCAGAACGACTGCAACTTCACGTTGCCGTCAACTGGATCCAACTTGTACACAACATTGTCCTGGATGTCATGCAGCAACGGCTCCTTCTCCTCCCACCTATGTGACAACATGGCGTAACCAAAGTACTCCGCCACCGCTCTTTCGATGCGCTCTACCCGGCGGCTTACATGCTTCATTGTGTTTGACAGAAGCTCCTTGTAATCCACGCTCGTCTTGAAGGCATTGATCTGTGCCTCTCGATCGCATAAACGACCGGTGGATGTGTTAAGCAGACGAAGTGGGGCGCAATCGAGTTCGAGATAAATGGCCCTTCCAATCATAGTCTCTGCTTCGGATGGACTAACGTATTGTCGGCGCAGCTCTGGGGAAAGGTTCAGCCATCTAAAGGCATCATGTGTTTCTCGGGGCTTACCTTGTAGTTGAGTGTCGGCAGAATTGTCCAACTTGGATAGCATGATTTCGAAAGTCTCGATGGCTTCCTTGTAGCGCTGTGCGCCATGCATCGCCGCATGCTTCAACTCGTATCCAAGATATGAGGAAGGGCTGAGTTCGATGACCTAGGTATTACCAAAATGAGCGTAAGCTACAGAGTGTTGGATTCTATTGTACCTTTTCCGCATCGACGAGTGCATCCTCCCACAACATTTTTTCCAACCTGGCCTTACTGCGTTTTGCAAAGACAGCCTTTGATGCAAGATCCAGGTCGATTGCCACCGAATATAGCTCAATAGCTTCGTCGAAATTGCTCGTATCAAATGCAGCATCTCCGCTCGCGGCAAGGGCAGCATCTCCGTCGGCAGCATAAAGCACACTGCATTGTTGCTTGAAAACTATGCCAAATGCGAGTGAGAACTGTAGTCAAGTGAGTGACTGAAGACTTGCCAGTAGACCAATCAAGGCAGCTAGCCTTCGTAGCTTCGTCGCTCCTATCCATCATATATCGATACGATTCGTGGGCTTCTCGAAGCATACCCGCGCGGAGAAGTGCATCACACCGTTTCTGGTTCGCAATTTGCCACAGTTGCTTGAGGTCCCATCCGAAGAGCTAGAAAGATCACGAAGTTGACATAGAATGTGTTTTTGGTTGCATTATATCAACATACCACGACAAAGTCCTCATATTTAGAGTGAATGGCTGACTGAGAGGTGAAAGCGATGGTGTCGATAACGGCAGTGAAGTGGTCAGCAGCTTCGTTGCCATAAGCACCATCAAAGGCATTTATTCCCAGTTGGACGCATAGGTACGCCTGATGTTCAAATTAAGAAAATTCAACGAGAACGACCATGAGTGCACGACACTCACTTCCACAATATGACAGACAGGAATATCTGCTTTGGGACAAACAGTAGCCAACTTTTGAATGCGCATGATTGCGTGCTCGTGTTGGTTTGCATTGAAATAAGCGATGGCCTGAACTTGATGAAGTACGATGAACTTTGAGAATGAATCGACGTGCCTTTATCAGGAGGAGGTGAGTAGTCTTTGAATATTCGTTCGTGAACATGAACGCGAAGTCAAATGCTTCCATCGCGTCCTGGACCTGCATTTGTCCGCAGAGGGTAATGCCCTTGGAGATCCAGCCTGTCAAGGAATGCTGGATACTGATGGACTATTCACCGTCAAAGTAAGTTAGCCTTGAAGGATTATGATGAGACGGTGTATCTCACCTTCAGTGCATCATCAAGCGCGCGATCCCAGTCAGCTTTTCGTGCTCTAACAATTGAGCGATTGGCATAGGCGTTGTGGTCATTTTGGTTAACGTCAATCTGTCGCGTTAGTAGAGCTTCAGCAGTGTGCAAATCCCCAGTTATGCACGCATTGCGAGTTGCTGTATTCATAACGAGAATCTGTATGAAGCACGCTCACATTCCGCTATAACAGCCGATGGTGAAAACATGCCTTAGAATTGAACAAAGAGTCCTGCACCGGCCAATCCAAGAATTTCCTATGCCTACCCGCAGAGGGGATGTGCTTGTAATACGTGGAGAACGAATCAGTATATACGTCATCAGAGTGCTTGAAAATGGCGATAGTTCGTCGATCTGACAACCGCCCGAGTCGGGGGTGGTCCGTGGATGCGGAGGCTACGAAGCTACCAGTGTGGTCCCCGGTAATAGCGCTGGCCGCAGTACGGCCCTTCCAGGAATCATTGACCTGCTTCCACGTTGATGTATCCCACTCCTGTATGGTGGGATCCGGATTAGAGCCTGAGAGCAACCGTGTACCATCGGAAGTCCACGCAAGTGAATAATTCCAAGCTGGATCATGCGCAGCGTGGTAACTCTGGAAGTGTGCGATGCATTCCCTCTTGTCCGTTGTCCAAATTTGAACATCCTTAGATGTTGCGATGGCGAGATACTCGCCAAGCGGAGAATGCCGAACACAATGAACATAATCAATGCAATTGATTGCATTGCCTTGCTCCTGCCATGTTCTTGTACTCCAGAGCTCGGTCGTAGTGTCCCACGAACCACTCGCCAGTACTGTGCCAGCTGGAGAAAAGTCCAACGACACGATCTGTTTGGAGTGGATTTTGATGGGTTGAGTGAGAGATTCACCAGTATTGCCATCCCACGCAATGAGTTCTCCGTTTGCATCACCACTTGCTATCAACCGCCCATCTCGCGATACCGCCACTGCCCCCACCCAGTTGCGATGCCCCTTCATTTTCTTCAACATAACACCAGTCCTCAAGTCCCACAGGCAAAGCGTATGATCTCCCAAACCGGTCACCATATGTCGTCTATCGGGGAAAACTGCGACTGCTGATACAGCACATTCGCGGGCATTGGGGACTGTGTTTGCAGATACAGCACATTCACGAGCTTCGAAAGCTCCTACAGGCGTGGTGATCAAAATGAAGGGCTGCGCTTCTTCTGCCATTCAGTTGGATGTTGATGGTCGAGGTGGACTTGGTGTAGGTAGGGAGGGAATATCGTGGGTGACAGTCTTGCTTCACGTTGCGAAGGTCCCATTTTTGTCCATAATGATTCCCAGCCCATGGCGGTATAACACCACCCTGTCAGATCAGACGCCTAAGGCGAGGGTCTCGTGTGTCACATCATGGCATGGCTGATGTGGAGAAATTCAGGATTTGCTAATGTAAATTCTGTAAATTACAATTAATATTATGTAATGGTGCCTGTGATTGAACGCAGAACTTCGTGTTTCTGCGCCATTTTCGTGGCGGAAAATTCTGGGCATTGTAGGAACATGTAGTGTACATTGTGCCGTACAAGGGATAACTTTTAAGCCGCAAAACTGGAGCTGCTGCAGAGGTAGTGATGGACTGCAAAATCACGCCATTTCATACTAGCTCCATCATGCTGTCAGAGGAATCTTGGTCTATTCAAAGACATCAGTTTCTAATGTAACTCCGCCAAAGGCTGGATTTGACATTGAAATTTAGGCTCGTGACCATCGTATACGGATGTCTGCCAATAGATTGGTAGATCTCTTGGCTAACCTGGCAGTGATCCGTAGTGCATTGGGAAGGGTGGTAGCAAACCCGTATTGAGGTCGAAAAGCGTCCTTCACGTCTTCAGGTACTTTCACTGACGTCGCCCTGTTTCATCTGTACAGCCTACACTGGTGCTCATTATTGTTGCCAAACGAAGCCACGCCACTGAGTTATATGTGGTAAGGACCCACTAGCTGAGAATATTGGTAGATCTCTTGGCCAACCTGGCAGTGACTGAGAATATTATTTTGGAAGTCAACGTTTCAACACAGGTAGATGCATACCATGTAATGTAACACTTTGAGAGTCACGGTGCGGCAATACAGCAGGCCTGTGCTCTAGTCGTACTATTCGTAGGCCTTCAGTGAGCGATGATACTGCCGTGTGCGCTTCTTCCAGGGTAGTTGCGGGCATCCGAACCATGGCTGTACAAAATTAATTAGCACATACACAAACCGCACCACGGTTCGCGCACCTGCAATAAGCTATTTGTATCCCTTGGTTGGCTCCTACCTACCAATTGCAATCATGAATGAACCACGATGAGCTAAATGCATGCTGGTACAACGTGAGTAGGGGTCCAGGCAATGAACGCACTAATGACGATTTGTGCAGTTGAGTGTTGTCTTGGAAAAGTGTAAAAAGTTGCTCTACCGGTCTGTTGAGGGTTAACCGAGTCGGACATCTAACGACAGGTGCCCGATATCCACTGCAGTAAGTTGCCGAGCCGTCATCTCGACAACTGCTGCTTAACACCATCACCCGACAGCAGAATGGGGGAAGAAGCGGAGTCCATGACCCAGATGACAATACCTGTTCGAGAGTTTGAAGCTCATACAGACGCCGTACGTGCAGTCGCAGTTTTCTCTGATGGACGACGTGTAGTCACGGGCTCGGCAGACAAGACGCTCTGCCTGTGGGACTTGGAAGAAGGCGTTGTTTTGAAGAAAATGGAGGGGCATCGCAACGCAATACGAGCAATCGTGGTATCAAGAGACGAACAATTTATAGCAAGCGGAGATTATAACGGAGAGCTCATTGCTTGGGACAGCGATACCAGGAATCCTCTCACCCAAATCATAAAAGCTCACTTCGGGTCAATCTACTCGCTGGACTTTTCCGCTGATGGTGCACTGCTAGCAACCGGTTCATTGGACGGCACCGTGAAGCTCTGGAGCACCTCAACCTGGTGCCTGCAAGGAAGTCCAATTGACTGTCATGCAGCAGTTTACTGCATTCGGTATGCACCGTCTGGAGAACACCTTGCCATCGCGACATTCAAGGATGTGCAGATTCTGATTACGGATACAAGGGAATGCATTGCAAACTTCACGGCTCATGCTGTGTTCAACTTATCACTCGCGTGGATGCCTGATGGTTCGCGGCTTTTCTCAGCGAGTACCATTCTTGATCCTACCATACGGGCCTGGGATCCATCAACCTGGAAGCAGGTCGGCGATCCCTGGACAGGTCATACTTATCAGGTGAATGCGATTGCTGTGAACTCTACTGGCACACTTGTTGCCTCCGCATCCGATGACAAGCACGTCCGCCTATGGCGACTCTCGGATCGACGAACTTTTGCCATATTCAAGCATTCCGATAATGTGTATTGTGTCGCATTCTCGACGGATGGAAAGCACATCATTAGCGGGAGTGCCAATAAGAAGGTCTTACAGTGGGCAATACCCGAGGTCGCTTTGCGAGAGGACTCTCCCCAGGAACGGTTTGTAAAAGTACGTTCCTACTCATCTACTGTCCCTTCATTATCTCATCTTGCCCAAGAATGTGTTGTTGTTAGAGGCTCCAAGCGAACAGTCGACAAACAATGTAAGTCTGCGTTACATTTCTACCACTTTGTCTGCTTCCACATTGACCCCCGATGTTGATGCCAGGCTCAAGACGCTGATTCTACAGCATGTTTCCATCCTTGACTTTTATTACGCGATGTTGATCATACTTCACACAGATCCTCGCTTTAAACCCAACGGTTCGCGATGCATGCATAAGTGGCAACTTGGCGACAGCTGAAGAGCTGCTAACTCAAGAGATCAAAACTAACGGCAACAACTACAACTCATATGCTAATCGGTCATTTCTCATGGCACGAAAACTCAACTGGGACGGCGCGATTCATGATGCACTCAAGGTGAGACATACTGCCTCATCGTGATTCCCTCAGGATAGCCTAACTTTGATGGTGACACAGTCTATCAGCATTCAGCCCACCTCGATAGGCTACATTTCCAAAGGCATTGCCCTCTGCGGGACAATGAAATTTAAAGACGCAATGAAAGCATTCAACCTCGCGTCCATATTCACAAGAGATTCAAAGACAGTCAATCTTCTCTTGATCAGGGTGCGTCCACTCTTTCTCTCTCAGAGGCCCTTTCCCATTGTCATTTTCAGGCTGTCGCACTTTTCAATGCAAATCAGCACGAGGATGCAATGCAGCGTGTTCAAGAGCTAGCTGCTGTCTGTCCTAATGCTGATACTCTTGTCTGTCGTATCGTGGAGGTCGGTCTCACACACTATATCTAGTCCATACATGTTGATTGATGTTTATGAACTTCGCACCTCAGACATATCTGCATGTTCAAGTTGGAATCAACGACTTGGATGGCTCGCGTTACGATAAAGCGGCAGACCACTTCACTACCGCTATCAACATGGGCGCTTTCTTGCCTGAATCGGTCATTCGTTCCAGATATGAGGACTTTACCGTGGTACGTTGGTATGATATAATCAAACGTACATCTCATCTCATGCCCAACGCCCAGCTCTTCGGGTGGGACCTCAGGTCCTTATGGCAAATTGCAAACAAGACACGGTGTCATGCTTTCCTTCGTGCGGGTAGACCTGGAGAAGCCCTCAAAGCATATCGATACATGATGGATATGAGCAATGAGGCTACGAAGGCGAGCTGCCTTGATTGGTGTACCGGTAAGCCTTTCGGAATGCCTACGGACTACAATGCTTACCTGTGTCTCACGTCGTGACGCAGCTTTCAAGCAAGAGTGCAGCACGCTCTATACTGGCAACGGAGTTGCAGACCTTGCTGTGATCGGTGATGTTGCCCTTGCTGCAGGCGATTACGACAGAGCTATCGAGATCTACTCGGCAGCGATTGACCTGGATTCTGCAACCTATACCATTTTTGCCAATCGCAGTAAGGCAATGTCGGAAAAGATGCTATGGGAGGATGCGCTTCGTGATGCAGAAAAGGTGCGGTGACATTTATTATTTTATAATCGATGTTCATCTTGGCGACATGCAGGTCATCGAACTGAACCCTTCATCCTATCTTGGATATGAGATGAAGCATACAGCGCTTCATGGCGCGCAACGTTATGATGAAGCGATCGAGGCGTTTCAAATCATGTTGTCCAAGTTGGACAATGCTTCCGACAGAAGTAAGTTTTATCTACCACGTGCGTCGGCGCACTTTAAGTGATATTATTCAATTCTATCTACAGAGCTGCGCCAGCAGTTTGTCACTCCATCCGAGGCACATGATGCTATTCGAAAGGTCACGTCTGCCCACCTTGACGACGCTCCGCTGCGTCTGCTTGACACTCACACTGGGTGCCTATGTGATCGAGAGGCACAGATGCACGCCTTCAAATCGAGCACAGAGTACAAGGAGCTCTTGTCATCAACATTGAAACATGCAGAACTGCGAACGGATGACATTCAAAACGTGGTGACCACGTACTTCCGTTGTGTCATGTTATCCCATAGATGGGAGGTAAAAGAGCTGCTGTTGCACGACATCCAGGACAAGGCCGTGTACGAGCTAAATCCCGTTGGCGGCATCGTGAAGTTACAGTCATTCTGCAGAACGACGCGTGGTGCGGGGCATCGCTGGGGATGGGTTGACACGTGTTGCATCGACCAAACTAATAACGTCGAACTCCAAAAATCACTCAACTCCATGTTTGTCTGGTATCGCCACTCAGTCCTCACGATCGTATACCTGTCGGATGTTGCACCTTCATCGAAGTCTGGTGCACTGGCCAAAAGCACTTGGAACACGCGAGGATGGACCGTTCCCGAATTTCTGGCTCCCAAGGTCGTTCTCTTCTACCAAAATGATTGGACCCTATATCTCGATGACCACTCTCCGAACCACAAAGAATCTCCCAAGATTATGCAAGAGTTGGAAGGTGCAACGGGCATAGATGCACGGACCCTTGTTGGCTTCCGTCCCGAGATGAGATGCGCACGAGAAAAATTGCAATGGGTATCAAGGCGTGTCACCACATTGCAAGAAGACATCGCATACTCTTTGTTTGGAATCTTCGGCGTCCAGCTACCTGTCATGTATGGCGAGAAGAAGCAAAACGCGCTCGGGCGCCTTTTGCAGGAGATCATAGCTCAGTCAGGAGACATTACTTCCCTCGACTGGGTCGGAAAATCTTCCGAGTTTAATAGCTGTTTGCCTGCAGACATCACTTCATACGAAGCTCCACCATACGCACTGCCATCTATATCCGAAGACGAGATGCAGATATCAGTCTCCGCACTGCGAGACTCGGATTTGGGATTGGCTGTGAGGTTGTACAGCACACTTGACTATCTGAGCGCTCCCCGTTTTGCGCACCGCCGTCTGCATCTGCCCTGTGTCGTATTCCCTGTCACAGAGGTCAAACGAAGGCCTAGTCGAGACCAGGAGACAGATTTCACATATCAAGTCAAGGTCGACAGACTTCGTGACTTGCTAATCTCGACGGAAGATAAGCTGCCTCAGTTCTCGCACGCACGGCCCACTCGACAGTCATTCTTACTCGTTCATCCCTGGGATCGTCATCTCCTCGGACTGCCTGACTTTGAAGACGACACGCAGAGCGAGGATGGTTGGACCGCACTCGACTCCCCATCACAAGATTCACCTAGCGAATTTCCTGGAAGACAGAAGTCGGTTGATTCGGAATTGGTCGACCGAGCGTTGCGGTTGATTGTTCGCCTTGGAAAACCTTTTAGCGCGTTTTTGCTGGCGCAACAGCGCGGCGGAGAATACAAGAGAATCGCGTCGGACCATGATATCATTGCGCAAGTCAAAGACATTGGTTCCGTTCATGACATGATGGACATTAGGACATTGGAGATATTGTAGATTAAGTAGTGTGTGTATTGATGCATTCTCTCGAAGACCAGATCTAGATTTTATATGTACATGTACGCACCGGGCCCGTATCGTATGCTTACCTACCCAGGGACGCTCAACATAAATTGCGTCGACGCCATACTTATAGCGCAATTGAGTTCTGCTCGTTTAGTGCCTCCTTCAACAAATACGCGGTCACGTGATTGCAGAGGTTCAGTATGTATTACAGGTTCGTTTGAACTTTGGTGCAGTAAAATAACACTGAATCCAGAGTCGAGCTCTGTGACCAGCAGCTGGGAGCTACAGAACAAGAACATAAATATAAAATAAAACGACAACAATCATAGAACAACAACAGCTCAAGAAACAATACACCTCTAGAGGTACATACAGCTCAAGAAAATGAATAATACTAAGTCCTCCAGACCAACTTTCCCTTTGTCTGTTCTTCCAGTCCCTCAGCTCGTCTCCTTTTGAATTCATAGAAACGCGCTGTTGCTGCCGCCGAGCCTATTCATGCGTCGCATGAATTGGTTGTCAACCATCCGGCACAGCGAGTAAGCGACCAAAAACACGCACCTTTCTTTGGGGCTCCCCTTCCTATACCCATGAACCAAAGAAGAGCTCGCACAGGCAACCATATGACCATCAACACCCATCCAAAAATCACTCGGAGCGGACCAAACGCGAGGATGTTGAGTAGCAAGACAACCAAGCGCAATGGACCGCTGCCAGGCGTTCTGTCAGAGACGTAGAGAATGCTTCTCGTGCATTCGATAGTGAAGAAGACTGGGAGGAGGAAAGAAGCGTAGACTATGCGCGTTGTTGATTTGCAATGGAGCGGAGTAAAGATTAAGAATCACGTACGAACATCGTGCATGCTCATAGCAACAAATATTTGATATACTTCTCCGTGTCCAGTCTCGAGCAGGAACTTCGAATTGAAAACTATAGACAAGGCGATCTCAACCGGAGATGCCTCAGAATCGAAATGGATGTTGGTGGTGAAGTTGTGAGTTACACTTCTTATTACAACAGTGGTTCAAGAATCAACAGAAGTTCGAAACCATTGTGGCACCCACAGTTGTCAAACTTTCGGCGCTTCTGGCATCGTCCAAGATAGTACGCGAAGCTCTTCATATGCTCACGAGTCACGACGGCGTCCTTTCAGTTCTACAGATATTCCGAACATGTCTATGGATCACTGCCTAACCACTGCTCAATGTAAATTAATAGTAAGGTGACTCTGTTTTCGGGAATCATGGTTTTTCCGGGCATGTACAGAAAACATCTTAAATCTTCAAACCTTGTTTCTAAGCTATACATTCATTTACAGGCGCTTGCTTTACAGGCGGTCTACGAGCGATGCTCAAGTCAGAAACTAATAAGCGGTCAAGCTGAATTTGACACTCACTAACGTTGCCGAGGTCACTGCAAGCCTCCTTGACCCGAGCCGAGAGCGTTTTCTCGCCCTCACGGACCCAGACACGGGGGTCGTAAAACTGCAATCAAAGATGAGGGCCGGAAGTCTTATAGAAGATAAACAAGCGACGTACCTTCTTGTTGGGCTTGTCAGCGCCTTCAGGGTTACCAACTTGAGTGAGTAGGTAATCTTTTTTCTTGAAAACAAAGTCCTGAAAGATAGCAGTCAGCTATTGCTCGATTTTGAGGACTGACGGACAATCGTACCCTGATACCAGCGAGGTAAGCAAATTGGGTGTCTAAGTGACCGTTGCGCGTCAGCGACTGAATTTGTTGCCAAACCTGACAGGCTCACCAGTGTCAACGTTCATTTTGACGACGCCGTTCTCGACTGCAGTCCTGATCTCCTCCTTGGTTGACCCAGAACCACCGTGGAACACGAGGTAGAGAGGCTTGTCGGACTTGCCACCGAGTTTTTGGCTGCTGTAAGCTTGGTGCTTCCCAAGCAATTCAGGCTGGAGCTTGACGTTTCCAGGCTTGTAGACGCCGTGCACGTTACCGAACGCAGCGGCAATGCTGAAGTTGGGGCTAATAGCACTCAAAGCAGCGTGGACATCGTAGATGTCCTCAGGTTGGGTGTAGAGAGACGCGTTGTCGACACCAGTGTTGTCAACACCGTCTTCTTCACCACCGGTGATACCAATCTCCATCTCCAGCCAGATACCAATAGGTGCCATGCGCTTGAAGTACTTCACGCAAGTTGCAATGTTCTCCTCTTTTGGCTCCTCAGACAAGTCAAGCATGTGTGAAGAGAAAAGGGGCTCTTGGTGCTCCTTGAAATAGGCCTCATCGGCAGCAAGCATGCCATCAAACCATGGCAGGAGCTTGTGGGCACAGTGGTCGCTGTGAAGAACGACGGGTCTGATGTCCACCATGGTTTAAAATAACATGCATCCCAGGCAAAGGTCAGACTCACACGCCGTAGGCCTTCGCAACTGTGCGAATATGGTGGGCGGCAGCAACAGCTCCCAGGATGGAAGCTTGCTGGTTGTCATTTGCAAGACCCTTACCGGCGTAGTAGGCACTTCCACCCTGGGAAACCTGGAGGATGATCGGAGCCTTGATGTCTCTGCGGAACTAGAGGTGAGTATGTCGTGAATGACCAAGACTCTTATACTGACCTTGCGGCTTCCAAGACGGCGTTAGCGGTGGATGAGGAAGTGACGTTCTGACGCAGTTAAGCCGAGACTCAAGGATAGCATGATTTATTCGTTACTCACTATAGCCTGGGGAAGAGGACATCGCTTCAGCAGCAACTCTACGTCCAATATGAAAGGCACTTACAGGAATGGCAAACTATTGAGGTTGAATTGCAAGGTGTTCGATTTCATTAAGACAATAGAAGATGGGTCGAGAGCAGCTCACCTTGTTCTCCTTTGCGTAGTCGAACAATTTGCGAACGTTATCTCCGGTAAGGACACCAGCCTGCTAGGATGTTGGTGGATCAGCTTTCCCGAAGATTGGCTTGTACTTACGGGAACGATATCGAGGACGCCCATGATGAATCGACGAGAAAGTGCGATGGTGGTGGATCTGGAACAAGATGGGGAACGTCTGGACAGCTTTTGGATGGGAGCGAAGAGGTACCTTATAAGCTACCGATAGCTGTGAAGACTAGTGAAACAACTTAGAAATCGATAACTCTTGCTCGTCCGATATCGCCCATTTATGGCACGTGGCTAAGATCGCATCATATCCCCATTGCAGTGCAAAATTACTAAATCCGGGCATGTAAGGGGCTCTTTAGAAAAACGAAAAACGTTCGATACAACCAACATAGTACGACAACCAAATTTTGGAAGTACGTTCACTTCGGGATCAAGACGAGTGTGACTCCCGGAGACTGGGACAGCTCGGGTTCTACTGTTGGCTCCCAGGCGGTACCACTGCCCCCCTCGTTCCCTAGGCAGAATCCCAAAGTCCCATGATTGAGCGCCGACTTCACACCAAACCATCCCAGGCTAGTCCCATACTACCTGCTCCTGGCCGATCTTAAGCCACTGAGCCGAGCTCGACTCGGAGCGGACTGTACCTTGGCGGAAGTAAGCTACGTTGAAGTTAGCTGTCGAACTAAAACCATGATCGGTCGTATCGTTCCAGGTTGCGGCCCCGGTGGTACCTATTTCAAAATGTGAACAGAGTTACTTTTGATCCGGAGAATCACTAATTCTCGCCTTCTCATCACTTACTTTGATCGCATTGCCATTGGACTACTAATAGTTGTCCACCAGTATAGCTCCCACGACAGGGTTCACCACCCAACACGCACTGGGAAATTTCTCCTAGCGTTGTTCTCACCTGTTGTCGGAATCGCACAGATTTCGTAGGGGCAACCTTCAGCCAGAGATTGACATGCGACACATGGTAAGAAGGGACGACTCTATCTTTGGATGGACGTCAGTCTAGAGGAGCCAATATAGCACGCTTCCACTGGGAGCAGTGTTTGCGGTTAGTGGGTGGGCATTCGGTATGGATCCATGTCACGCATCGGGTGTAGTCTGAGCAGCTCACAACGAATACAGTGCATTTGTGTGGGATGGCTCATGATAGTATTATTAATGGTGCTACTATGTAGTACGAAAGTCCAAATAAGCCCATTCCTTCAAACTCTGCAACAGTGAACATTATGTGTTAGGAAATAGTATTGTAGAAATATTCTGTGCTTCCTGATACGAATTTTGCGCTCCAATCTGGGCTGGGGTTAACGAGTTGAACGTTGGGCAAAGTTCGTTCCATGCATCTGTGTACACCATCAGTTGGAGCGGAGCATAAGATAGGCACCGAATAGTTACTGGGTATGTGGCCTATATGCTGCTGAGTGTCCGAGGGACTTTCCGCCATGACTACAGCGAAACCACTGGCAACACATGTTAGATTTCGGCATTGTGTCAGAGCGCTCGAGATACGTACGCGTCGAGATGCCAATCAATGTGACTAGGCAAACAATTAGATCAGTGTCAATGCGATATACATCAAAGTCGCAGTGCTTACCAGTGCAGGAACCATGGGCCAGAGTTATCTGTGACCCATCTAATCACCATCTGTTGGTTTTGAAGTCCACTGGATACCACATCCCTGCGCACAGGATTGACGTAGTTAAAGGAACTGTTCCCGGCGCTCTGCACGACATCAAAGCTATGCTATGACTACAGTGAGCAAGCGAGTGTCAACTAGTAACCAGAACCACCTACACCGTGAAGATGAATTGGATGCTAGGGAGCCACTGTGAGATATGCGTGACACAGTGAACGTGCGGGAAACTTACAGGACCGCCAATACTAGGAGCTAGCATCGTCAACTCGACAACCTTGTTAGCCCCTAAAACATATACACTGCCTTTGGGAAGGAGATCGGTTGCCTGTTGTGCGCCACTGAGGATCTGGAGCAGTACGGGAACCGTAGGAGGCACGTATGATGCGTTGTTGATAGAATAAACCCCACGCGTGCTGTTGACCACCATCTTCAAGTTGATGTCTGCCTTTCCATACTCTGGAATCCCAGGTGCACCAGGATTGATCAATGCATGCAAGTTGTTCTCGATGAGCGGCATGGTGCTATTGCCCAGCTTTGTAGTGGGATCTGCAACGGGAGCACCCTTGTATCGCAAGATAGCAGAGCTCTGGCCGTTGTTGAAGTTCAAGCCTGGAGTGCTTGGGAGTGCTCGTAGCCAGTAGTTGGCGACCGGCTGGTTCGCGACGAGCACAACAGAGTACCGCTGTCCGGCAAGTATCTGGAGCGAGTCCACGAGGAGGGGCTGCGTCAGCTCACCGTCCGCTTCGATTATCGTTAGGTTATGATTGTCGATGGAGAACGCAAAGCTGGGATCGCAAGACATTGCGATAAGGCGTAGGCGGTATCGTTTACCGTACTCGACATTGACCACCGCAAGCTCACTGCTGGGCCCGCCTTGATATCTACCGAGACCGTTAATGAGTGATGAATTGGCATTGGTGCCAATTATATGACTCAAAACAGGGGCAACTACATGGTACCTGTAATCATTTGGTGAGCTGAATGCAAGTCGCAAATAGTTCTCAGATGTACCAGTCAGCCAAAGTGATGACGGTGGACTCTGTGAATGCTTTAAGTGAGAGAACTCGTGACTGAAAGTGGTTATCGTACCGTCGTCAATGTCGTATAAATAGGATAGGGGGTCTTTAGGATCGTAGATAATCAAAGGCCCGCGGAGTCCATCGCTGAATGATTTCGGATCATTGATTGCAGAGTTAAAAACACGTCAGCACTACATACCACTGTTGGACTGAGTAGTGGCTATGATACCAGAAAGTGCCGGCCTGATTCTGAGCGTTGAAGGAGTAAAGAAAAGAGTGATTTTGCGCAATGGGACATTGAGTAACGAAGGAGACTCCATCCGCATAGTTAGACCCATTCTGATTGATTCCGTGCCAGTGCTAAACAGAATAAGGTAAGCTTGGTGTATGAGCGCTAAACGGATGGAAACTCACCACACTGGTGCTCTTGAACATTTCATCATCAGTGAGTTTGTTCACTACATTTATCTCAAACTGCTCTCCCTTCAATGATGGTCAGTGTCTGAGGGTTCGATCGAATTGGCAGAAAAAAGACCTTTTTGGCTGCGATGATTGGACCCGGAAACGTTCCTCCAGCGAGCGTCGCACTATGGCAATGATTAACATGCAAAGAACACAACAAAGACAAACTCACGAGCGCGCAAACCCGTCTGGGGAGACAATCTCATTGGAAATGATTAAATTGGCTTTGGAGCCTAGTGAATTTGAACGAGAGTTGAGGGGGTAGGAATTGGATCGTGAGATGATGGATGCTGCATGTGCTGGATGAAGCCATAACATGAAAACAACATTAAGGAGGAGCATTATATTGAGTACAAGGGGAGGTAATATGTGCTATGGAGCACTCGATAATGAGAACTCACCTTAATGTGGTTTGCTCTTATAGAAGTCTGGCGGCTTCTCTAACTTCCGCCACAAGAGCCAGACTTGACCGTAAAAAGATTGCAGTCACCGTCAAATGCCAAGCCCCGGCTGGTTACTGGTAGCTTATGCATACGAGCCCACAGCCCGGCACGTCAAATTTGACTATTGCACCCACAGGGGAACAACGGAAAGCCGGGACGGCAAGTTGGAAAATTCTGAATTGGAAGCACAAAATCTGCCTATACTCGTCATTCGACAAATAGAATGATGAGCTAGATCAGCCGGCTTCAGTGCCCGCAGAAACTCTGATATTCATCAATTCAAACGAGCGGTAGAATTCTGGAAACGAGGCTCATTTGTTCGACCTGGCCACTGGAAGCTACCCGTAAGCACCGCATATCCAGCGGTTTCCAACGGGTTCTTCAAAGCATTCCCCTGGCAAGTGCCCCCTGATCTGTTCCTGCCTCAGGCTAGTATGAAACGCACCGGAATTTCGAATTTCGTCTTGTTTGGTCGAGCCAAGATGATTTGAGGCGCAATTTGACTGGCGATCTTGCTAGTTTGGTCAACTTGTCACCGCGGGGGTCCAGAGTAGGCGGAGACAATGCGTGGAGTAGGATCTATCCGATTTCAAAATGGGAGGCCCAGTCCGAAGCCACGCTTGGTTTGATTATTATTGTCGTGAGCCACAGATCTTCGCTGATGCATTTCAACAAGATTCTCGAATTGGTCCAAAGCTTGTTAAGTCCACTCGCGCCGCATCATCACTAAGTAGCCACTAGTAGTGGGTACCTGCATCGAAATGGCAACAACTGTCAGACACCAGGAACTGTGTAGTGGATGGTGGGGCTGTCACTACTGGGAATGATGGCAGTACTTCCAGTGACTGTCAAGGCGATTTGGGTTGGTTGGTTGGTTTGAATTCAGCACATACAAGAGCATATTGGTTTAGCGGCACCTGTGCATGATGGAGGTATGGAAGGACCATGTGACAAGGGCCTGTCACACGCTCGGGACACCGTACACCTCGCTCTTCTATAGCCTTGATGATCCTCAATAATCCTTAATCAGATCTGCAGGCCTGTGTCCCGCACTCGGAGGAACGTGTCTGTGCAGTGCGTGCCACACGAAAACAAATCGAACACATAGGCTTATAATTTAATTAATTAGTATGCGTGGGGTGATCATCTCAGGCGTCAAATATTGGGAGGTGGGCGCGATTGACCGCCAACGATATTGACGTAAGTAATACTGAATAGAGCAGGGGTGCACGAGGTCTTTATAATGCTGACTAATAATTAGTACGCCCTGGTCCTGGTTTAAACCAGATCAGTTAGTATTTGCTATATTAGGCGAGAAAGGCTGGACTGCCGCCGGTATCTCAAAAAGTCTTAGGTCTCCGTGCCATGCTCGAATGTCTGTCCAACGTCGAGAGCGACTGAGCAAAAAAAAGGACAGATAACATGGATCAGCACTCGATCTCGAGCGCAGCACCGTGAGCTTCAAATTTGTGGCTATCTTCTGTGTCCTCGGACATTATTTACCGCTCCAGAGAAAAAAATATGATTTTGCGCCGGACCGTCTTTTCACACAATGACGAGCGGTGTACAGGTACCGTAGTCATGACATTATGCTAGAGTGTATTTTAGGCTGACTTGGTAGGGCCCAGGAAGGCCTAATAGTATAGTACCGGGGGAAGTTAATTATATAGCGGTGCTATGATAGTGAAAAGCTTGGAAGAGATAATTTAGTCCGTATGGTCCATCAGTTTATCATGCAAACGTCATGCTCCCGAGATTTACTAAGGGAGGGGTGATGGCGGGAAGAGGAGCGTGGTTATACTAGCTGCTTCTTCATAAGACTTGCGACCTCCACCCCCTAGCTGCGAGGGTGATAGAGAGTCAAAGGTCGGACATAACTGATCCCAATCATCTGTAAAACACTTCAGCCATAAAAGTATAATTTCTTCACATATGACCTACGTGGCACTTGGTTCAAATGTGCGCGGGTATCCGAGGGACTTTCCGCCATAACCACGGCAAAACCACTGGATTTGAGGGTTAGCTATTTCATTTAAGAAGACGTACACAAACTCACGCATCAAGATGCCAGTCAATATGACTTTTGGGTTCAGAGTTAGTTCTCTTTCAACAGCTCATTAAAAATGATGTCATACCAATGCAAGAACCAAGGGCCAGAATTGTCGGTCACCCATCTTATCACCATTTGTTGGCCTAGGCTGCCAGCGTTTACGACATCGCGACGAACGGGGTTCACGTAATTGAAAGTTTTGTTGCCTGCGCTCTGTACGACATCGAAGGCATGCTGATGAAGATCAATATCAGTCCGCAGCCATACAATCGAAGTTATGACGAATTTACCCCATGAAGGTGTATGGGATGCTGGTACAAATTATATCAGGCAAATAAGAATTGAAGGAGGGGAAAATACGCACGGGTCCACCTGGTCCGGTAGTTGACAACGTCAACTCCACCACTTTATTAGCCCCTAAAACGAAGACGCTCCCATTTGGAAGCAGCTGAGACGGTTCTTGAGCTCCACTGAGAATTTGGAGCAAAACTGGAACGGTGGGGGGTTTAAATGTGACATTATTGACGTAGAACGTTCCGTTGGTGATGGTAACGGAGAGGTTGAGGTTGATGTCTGCCTTCCCATACTCTGGAATACCAGGAGCACCGGGATTGATCAGAGCATGCAAGTCGGTCTCTTGCAATTGGTTCTCTGGTGGCGTATTGACCGTGGTTGGGTCAACATTCGGGGCTCCTCGGTAGCGCAGGATCGCAGAGTTCGTCCCTCCCACGTAGCTCGCATTTGGTAAATTGGGAAGACTGCGCATCCAGAAGTTATCCACCCGTTGATCGGCTATCAGAACCACAGAGTAACGTTGACCCGCAAAAATTTGGAGCTGATCTACTACCAGAGGTTCGGTTAGCTGTCCGTCTGCTTCGATGACGGTCAGGTTATGACCATCGATGGAAAACAGGAAGTTGGGATCGCACGACATTGCAACTAGCCGCAGGCGATATCGTTTTCCCTGCTCGACATTAATCACAGCGAGATCAGACATGGGCCCTCCAGCATATCGACCACGTCCGTTGATGAGCGAGGAGTTGGCGGTTGTACCTATAATGTGGCGCAAGACGGGAGCCACAACGTGATACCAGTCGGAAAGTGTGATTACGGTACTCGCTGGCAACAACATGATGGTTAGAGGATAAATATAAACCAGTTGCTCACTCACCATCGTCGACGTCATACATATGTGCCAAAGGGTCATCAGGATCATAAATTACTAGGGGTCCCCTCAGACCATCGCACTGTTACACAGGTCAGTCCTATACTGCATGCGCAAAGTGTGAACGATACTTTCATATTGGACAGAATAATGGCTATGATACCAGTATGTGCCTGCCTGATTGGGAGCGGAGAAAGTGTGTAAAAATGAGTGGTTTTGCGCAATGGGGCATTGTGTGACGAAGGATGTCCCATCGGCATAGTTTGTCCCATTCTGGTAGATACCGTGCCAGTGCTGCGGTAAACAGGATTAATCAAGGACAACGTAGATGATTTAACGCTGCTTACGACACTGGTACTCTTGAACATTGACTCGTCCTTGAGCTCATTGACCACCTCGATGGCAAAGTCATCTCCCTAATGCGAGGTTAGTACTGGTGCACGAAAGGAGGTTGATGAACGTTCACCTTCTGGGCTGTGATCAATGGTCCAGGGAATATACCGTCAACAAGAGTTGCTCTTTTCAAAATCAGCAGTGAGCTTTGAGCGTCGCTACAATGGACTCACGAGCGTTCGAAGCCATCAGGAGCGATGACCTTATTACCTATAGTTATTCTAGCTTTGGGGCCAAGCACTGCTGGCTGAGATAATGGGTAGGACTGCGAACGAGATACTATAGATGCAGCGTTAATCGATGAAATGAGAGAAGCGATTAGAATAGGAATAAACATCGTGAAATTTCTTAAGATGTGGTGCTCTCTTCACCTGAGAGAGTAGTTGGATGTAGGATGAGGGGGCATATACCTCTCGCAGCTTTTATCTTGTAGGAGTAGATGGCATTGAGTGTTTCCCGATTCAAAGCTGTTGTTACCTCGATCGATTTTTTCCCGGCCTGTGATCATGCCGAAAACAGTTGCTCAGCAGTTGTCAGCGCCCTGGACATCTAAATACCAACTAAGTACCGTTCCAGGAGTTAGTAACTATCTGCCGGTGCGTTGAATTATGGTGGCGCACCACAAAATCATGACTCGGACGCAACATAACTGACACAGGCCAGAACAGCAATCGACCTCAGGTGTCCCATTGCAGTGTTAGTGCTAGATTCACATCAGTTTGAAGCAACTCTTCAAGTATAGGAAAAGAATGGCGATGGCTGGTGACCCCTCGTTGAATCGAACTAGGATTTGTCTGGGGGAATGGCCATACGCTGTAAGGAAGCCGAGCGCTGCCTATTCATGTATCTTGAGACCGATCAAAACATATATCGATGTTATCTGTGTTAGGCAACATGTATAATTATAACAATCACCTCGACAGGACCGGTGACATAGCGGTGATATTGAGCTGGCTTCCAGCCGATACTGTCACTGTGAGAATGAAAATCGTGAAGATGGACTAGCTCATCAAAGCGCGGGATCAGGCAGGGATCAGGCGGGATCCAGGAATAGAGTATGCTGTGCCTACTTCGTAGCTTCATTCCCGTCTATTAATGATCAAGAGCTTGCCGTGTTTGTGTAATTTGGTGTACATCGGCCAATGTCATACTTGGTACTGATTGCTGGCATGCACACGCCAGCTTGCGGCAGACCTGAGATATTGACCATGATCGCTTATGTGCGGCTATATTGTAAGACTGCCATTGGAAGAATAAATAGTACTTGTAGGCCAGATTAGCTTGCGACACAAACCAATGCATTGTTTGACAGACCTGAGGGAAACAAATATTGGCCGGGATGAAAATTCCGGTGTTGCACAGACCGCCACACGGAATGGGACACCAAGTCAAGGTTGGCTTCCCTTGCAATTCACGGTACACACAAGCGAATGTTAGTAGAATCACTGTAATTATGCTGAGTTGAAGGAAAAGGCAATGCGAGGTTGGTATTCAAAGCAGACTCCTCAAAGTCTCCTTCGAGGATCGAAGACCATGTTAATGACTCCAACTATAGAAATGATTTTGCCTTGTGACAAGAAGTCGTCAGGCGACGCACCGCCGATTAGAAGGCTTAGCTTTGTATGAGGCAAGCACTAGTGGCCGTCGGAACGTTGGAGGCGGCCGAAGTACTAGGCGCACTGTCTCAGCACAAAATTTTGAAAGGAAACGGCTGTCAGGCTTTCAGATGATGCGGTTGCGGAGCAATCGCAATGACTGAAAGTCGGTTGACAGTGCATTGTGCGGATTGATTCATAGCGCCCATGGCTCTACTTAGTAGCGGACTGGGTATGGCAGTGACTTGAATGGTGACCATGGGTGGAATTGGACAACTGCAAACATGCATTCTGATAGTTGGTGGTGAAACGATGGTGGCGGTGGCTGGTGAAATGACAACCATGGAACGGAACCGGCCTCTACCGGTCCGCTGGCAAGCCACCTGAGCTGTGGGAGTTTACTAGGTTGACATTTTTAACCCGTCTGCCAGCTGCAGCGCTGGACTATGCTCATTGCTCAGGTCATCCTCTAGCTATAGGTGTTGACTTCGGAGACTTCAATTTTGAACTTCGTCGGAGGCTGACTAGGCCTGGGCTGAAACGGACATGTTCAAAATCTCATGAGTCAATCATGGTGAGCAGTCTACATCCCTTACACCATCCTCCACTTGACCATAGTACTTGTCATGTCCATAACGGACATTGCCTACCGTCTACTCCTTGCAGTGATTAATCTTATTGCATCTATGACGTTCAAAATATTCAGTTACACCTTCGAGTTCCAGTCACAATGGAAGCGGAGTGTCAGCCCTGGGAGCTCGGTCGGGGCCAAATCTTTGACAGTTTGCAAAGAAACGCAGCACAAGGTCGGGGATATTGATGAACTACGCTTTTACTAAACCTTAACCGTTGCTCGAATAGTTCGACAATCTCATCAGCCAAGGGGAATTTTACGAGAGGATCATAGTTTACTACTCATCGAGATGGTATGTGTACCAGAAAGGGCGTTATACGGGATCGCTGACGGTCTTCCCGGTATGCTCTTTACCTTGTCTTTCGTTGCTCGTTTATGAGATCTCCTTTGTTCGTTTCTAGGAGAGTGAATCTCATTGCGTTGGCAATTTATACGTGCCGAAGAACCTGAAATTATTCAGGGGAATTCTTTGTGTTCTCGACTTGGTATGCTTAATTCATTATATTCCTTGGCGCGTTATCACAATCTATGAGCAGCCGCATTATCCAAAGGGAGCACCGGAAATGAGTCTCATCAAATATGCACCTTTGTTTCCACGTTTGGCCTCCCAGCTTCCCTGGAGCTCTTATCATCCTGAAAAGTCGAGCGCATGCAAAGCCACCCTCAGGAGAAGAGAGTATGTCAAGGTACTTGCAAAAAGTGTAATCAGGCGCAAGGTGAAAGAATCGCAAGTACGCTACGGCAGCATCAGTCCGTCACATCATCATCTGGTCTCAAGTCCGAATAGCCAGAAGACACGCAACCTTCGCAAAACTCTCGTGGAGACACTAGGAGCTAGCGCATTGAAGAGGCAGTCACTCGTGATCAAGGACAAAGAAGCACCCCAGACTCCGAAGGAAGTCCGTGTGGAGCGCCGCATGCGTTTGGCCCTCGGAGAGAACCTGTCGATCAAGAATCTCGCTTCTGCTACTACTGCGAGAAAGGTCACATCTTCTCTGCCTGGTCATTCGCCGTCCCGAATCCATTCTCTACTGCCGACGACGCGTTATCAGAACCAGAAATCGAATCGTCGCGGTCTATTTCATGAAGCAGCGGCCAGCTCGTTCAGACTGTTCGTGAACCTCGGCCCACCGGAAGACGCTGTTCCAGGTTCCTGCCCCGTTGTAGTCTCTATGTAAATATTACCTCAAGTCGGCACTCTGCGAATGAACCTTAACTTAGGCGCTTTGATGAGAAATGTCGCTGTGCAATTGAGTTGATTCATCAGCCAAATGACGGTATAAATTTGTAATCGTGACAATTTGTGAGATAGGACGGTCTCGTCCCTATAAATATCAAGTCACCTCATCTTTCGCCGCATCAATTATCATTATCGCACCTTATGGCGTCTTGTCGGGACGTTGAAGGATGGCGCATCGTATCAAAGCTTCGTGAATTTGATTTCACTCTTTGCTTTGAGGAAGGTGTCATTTTGACATCTATTCTGGCTCTACTGCTACTGTCGGCGACATGCAGAATTTGGACCTTGAGACATCTTCCGTCTCGTGTTATCTCGCGGAAAAGTCGCTGGAGATTGTGGGTGAAACTGGTGCGTTCCAATAGCTTTCTCTGTCTACCTGGCACCAACTTTGCAGGCAGACTTTGTTGGGACTGGCTATTGTCGCGTCTTGCTTCAACCTCTTCGTCGTCTTGTCACTCAAACGAACGGCGTCGGTCATATGGCCTTACGTCCTCGAACCACTTGCGCTGCTTGCATCTTGGATACTCACTCGATCGAACCATCGTCGGACACGGTCATCGTCAACCATTCTCCTACTATTTTGGCCTTTTTACACCGTCGGCCTCGTAATATGGACTAGATCGTTCGCGCAGGAAGAAGTTTCAAAAGGACTTTTCGTGATTCTTTCAAAATGGGCCGTCGAACTTTTTGCTCTCCCGGCATACGCGCTAGAGTGTGTGTCCCCTGATGATTCGGTCAACGATAACACGGAGAGTCCGGTGGTCACGGCCAATGTCTACAGTATATGGTCATTCGCGTGGTTGACACCATTGATGCAGAAAGGTTCGAAGGAGTTCATTACGGAAAACGACTTGCCTGCTTTGCTTCCCCGTGACGAGTCAGAGAATCTTGGAAACGATCTGCAGGGTGCTCTGGAGAAACAGTGAGTGTGATATTTGTGAAATGCTTCGTTTTGTCTGACCGAGCTGTAGCTCGTCCGTATGGCTCGCATTGTTTATATCGTACGGCGGACCGTATATGGGTGCTGCATTCTTGAAACTCTTACAAGACAGTCTCGCATTCCTGCAACCTCAACTTCTTCGATGGATCCTGGCATACATTTCGAACTATCAGAGTACCAAAGGCGCGGCTAACCTCCTTGTTGGTCCGAGCCCTCTCGAGGGATATTTCATTGCTATCATCATGTTTGTTGCGTCCATGGCGCAAACCGTCGTTCTCCACCAGGTAACCTGGCCAACATGATTGTGTTGATGGTACTGACCAAAGTAAACAGTACTTTCAAATCTGTTTCGAGACAGGCATGCGTGTCCGCGCTGGCTTGGTGACTGCCATCTACAAAAAGTCTCTGGTGCTTTCTAGTGATGAACGAGGGAGTCGTGCATCTGGAGATATTGTCAATTTGATGTCCGTCGATGCGAGCAGGCTACAGGATCTATGCACCTATGGTCTGATTGCGATCTCTGGACCATTCCAGGTAAGGCAGATCATTCTCTATCATAACTAAACTCACGCTATCATCAGATTACACTGGCTTTTGTGTCATTGTACAACCTTCTCGGATGGTCTGCTTTTGTTGGAGTTGCGATCATGATAATCTCCATTCCGCTAAATACAACGATCGCAAGGATGTTGAAGAAGATGCAGGAACAGCAAATGAAGAACCGTGATCGGCGAACGAGGTTAATGAGCGAGCTTTTGGCCAATATTAAAAGGTGTGTCAGCCTCGTGCACGCAGAGATCTCATTGACGATCACTATTCGTGCAGTATCAAACTTTATGCATGGGAATATGCATTCATCCGCCGCGTTCTGCATGTGCGCAATGATTTGGAGCTGACGATGCTGAAGAAAATTGGCATTGTAACGGTACGCATTGGTTTTCAGTTAGAGTAATCCGTATTCATCCTTGCGTACTAATCAGGCTCTCAATACGACGCTTTGGGGAGGCATCCCTTGTGTGTATCCTGCCTTTAACTCGTTGATCACAACTAACGAACAAGTCGCTCAGTGATTGTGGCGTTTAGTTCTTTTGCCACCGCATCTGTGTTCTCGTCGCGGCCGCTCACAGCCGATGTCATCTTCCCGGCGATCTCACTGTTCATGCTTCTCCAGTTCCCACTTGCTATGGTGAGTAGCAGGTGTATTGCAACCTCAACAATTGTTGACCGTGTTACAGTTTAGCCAAGTCACCTCGAACATCATTGAGGCACTTGTCTCCGTCAAACGTCTATCAGGTTTCTTGCACGCTGAGGAGTTGCAACAGAATGCCCTTGTGAAGGCGCAGAAAAACACTCTGAACATTGGTGATGAGGTCGGCAGTTTTCTAACTATTTCATGATCATTTATTCACATTTGTGACAGGTGCTTTCAATCACAGGCGGCGAGTTTCATTGGAACAAACAAGATGTGTCAGCTGCTCTGGAAGATATCAACTTGACGGTGCGTAAGGGGGAGCTAGTGGGTGTACTCGGTCGTGTGGGCAGCGGGAAGAGTAGCTTGCTGTCAGCGATTATTGGGGACATGCGAAAGTCGGAGGGTGATGTGGCTTTGTTCGGCAATGTAGCTTATGCTGCTCAGAATCCTTGGTGCGTCACGTATGCGGTACTTTCTATCATGTTCGCTCACAGGCGAACAGGATTCTTTCGGCGACGGTTCGAGAAAACATCCTTTTCTCGCACGAGTATGATGAGGTGTTCTATAACCTTGTTATTGAAGGTATGCATATGATCAATCTTGGTGAGATTGGGACTGACCTTCTCTACAGCTTGTGCTTTGAAGCCCGACTTCGAGCTTCTCCCACAAGGTGATCTGACGGAGGTCGGTGAAAAGGGTATGTTTCTTCCATCCCTTCGTCGACCCAATAATGTTGATGGTTGTTCGTTTTATAGGCATTACTGTGAGTACTTCGGGATAGCAAAATATTTGCCAAAGACAAATGATCTCTCAGCTCAGTGGTGGCCAACGTGCTCGTCTCGCGCTTGCTCGTGCTATTTATGCTCGTGCAGATCTGTAATTATCTTCTGTTCGTACACAATGTGTTGCTGATGCATGCATCCTACAGGGTTCTTCTTGATGATGTTTTAGCTGCTGTCGATTCCCACGTTGCCCGGCATGTCTTTGGTGGGTAAAAGCATCCGGTCCCAGACTGACTCCTTGAAATGACGACACTATGTTACAGATCATGTCATTGGTCCTCAAGGCTTGCTCGCGACCAAAGCGCGCATTCTTGTCACTAATAGCATCTCGTATCTCAAGTACTTCGATCAACTTGTTTACCTGCGCCGCGGTATTATCTTGGAGAGTGGCCCGTACAACGATTTGATGTCGAATCCGGACAGCGAAGTACGCAAGCTTGTGTGCGTATATTTCGATTCATGGTGTTTGATGCAATCTAATTTAATTGATGATAGTCACGGTCACGCTACGAGCGGTGCAAATTCTGGAACGACCACACCTGGACGGTCCAGCGGCATGGCCACTCCCACCACGAGCGAGGGGGACATGCAAGCGACCCTTGTTGGAGAGCTTGAACGCGTATCAGAGAAGGTATCACGTAGAGAAAGTTTCAAAAAAGCCGTCCTCGCTGCACCGCCTAAGCTGCGCGACGCCTCTTCCGATGGGATCACGAAGGAGCACAGCGAACAGGGCCGGGTCAAGATGGAAGTGTACTCACAGTACCTTCATGCAGCATCGAAAAAGGGGTTCTTGTTCTTCGTGCTTGCTACGGTCCTGCAGCAGGCGGTATCTGTCATGTCGACCGTCATGCTCAGGCTTTGGGGCGAGCATAACCGCGAAATGGGCGCCAATGCGGGATTGACTGACAAGTATTTCCTGGGTTATGGGTTGTCCAACTTGATGGCCATTTTCTTGGGCGCATGTGCTGCGCTTCTGATTTGGGTTTTCTGCTCGCTTCGGAGTTCAAAGCATCTTCATGATTCAGTTAGTACCACATTGCAAGCATTGATGAAACGTTTCTCATCGATTTTTCAGATGCTGCATTCGGTCATGCGTGCGCCTTTGAGCTTTTTCGAGACAACACCAACGGGACGGTGCGTTAGATCAGTAACCTATGGAATAATTTCTTTGAGTTCGAACAATTTCTTGTTGCAGTATTCTGAACTTGTTTTCTCGCGACACATATGTTGTCGATCAAATTCTGGCGCGGGTGATCCAAAATATGGTACGCACAAGCGCAGTCTGCGCCTCTATAGTGTTGGTCATTGGGATCAGCTTCCCGCCCTTCTTGATCGCCGTCGTTCCTCTGGCGTGGTTCTACTCCAAGATCACCGCGTATGAACTGCCTTGTATTTCTTCCAGAATCATCCTGACACTGCTCACAGGTACTATCTCGCGACATCGCGTGAACTCAAGCGTCTAGATGCGGTGTCCCGCTCGCCCATCTTTGCGTGGTTCTCGGAATCCTTGGCCGGACTTTCCACTATCCGGGCCTATGACCAGCAATCCGTTTTCATCGCAAACAACGCGCGCCGCATTGATCGCAACCAGTTGTGCTACCTCCCTAGTACTGCCGTCAACCGTTGGCTTGCAGTAAGATTGGAGTTTGTTGGAGCCGTGATTATCTTCGTCACGGCTGTTTTGGCCGTCTCTGCCGTTGTGACTAGCGATGTCGATGCGGGATTAGTCGGTCTAGTTCTGTCATACGCTTTGAACACGACAGGTTCACTGGTAGGTGGCTTTCCTCATCTAGAGGTATTGGCAACTGAGCGGTCGCAGAACTGGTTCGTCCGCTCCGCGAGTGAAGTAGAACAGAACGTGGTTAGCGTTGAGCGCATCGTCCACTATGCGAAAGACCTTGAGCCAGAAGCTCCTTATGAGATCCCTGAGAACAAACCTGCCTCTGAATGGCCCACAGCTGGGGAAGTCGAATTCCGGTGAGTTTTATGTCGTTGTGTGCACAACATTGTATCGAACTTGGCTTGTTTAGGGAGTACTCTGCGCGGTACCGGCCTGGACTTGATCTAGTCCTCAAGGATATTTCCATGACCATAGTCAGTTATACCACCAGTTTCTTCACAAATGCGCGCTGACTCCAGATGCTCCAGAAACCCAAGGAGAAAATTGGAATATGTGGCCGAACTGGGGCAGGGAAATCATCCGTAAGACATTTGCTATTTCTTTTTGGACTGTGGCGATGCTTTTGTAGCTTCTTCTCGCACTATTCCGGATCATCGAGCCTGCATCTGGAACTATCTTCATCGACAAAGTAGACATCACCAAACTTGGCCTCCATGACTGTGCGTTCTTCCTAAATTGTCTGTGTAAGCGCCCATTGATTGAGCCACCATTAGTGCGCTCTGCGATATCAATTGTTCCTCAAAGCCCAGATTTATTCGAGGGCACATTGCGAGAGAACATCGACCCTGCTGGCGAGCACCAGGACGTTGATATATGGACTGCTCTGGAACATGTATGTTTTTGAAATGTGCTTGCGCTCCTGATGCTTACTAACGCTTGTACAGGCCCATTTGAAGGCGTATATCGAATCACTCCCTGAGGGACTAGATGCTCCTGTTCAGGAGGCCGGATCGTCGCTTTCAGCAGGTCAGAGACAGCTCTTGTGTTTTGCGAGGGCGCTCTTGCGCAAGGTACGCGTGTTTGTTTTGGTCAATCGTGAGGTTTCATTCCCGACACTCTCCAGACTAAAGTGCTGGTCCTCGACGAAGGTCTGTTTGAGCGACATCTTGCTCTTCTGTAAGGCTGACATGCATGATTTTGTAGCAACATCTGCAGTTGATCTAGATACCGACCGAGCGATTCAAGAAATTATCCGGGGCCCAATATTCCGCGATGTGACCATTTTAACCATTGCGTATGTTATGCCCACTATTGATGGCCAGTGCTAATGATGAACCTATAGGCACCGCTTGAATACGATTATGGAGTCCGACAGGGTTCTGGTTTTAGATGCTGGAAAGGTAAGAAAACTTCAATGACGTTCATTCATAACGTGTTGTTGATTGGCCAACTTAGATTGCAGAATTTGATGCGCCAAAGAAGCTGTTGGAGAACAAGAGTTCTACCTTCCGTTCTATGGCGATGGAGGCTGGTCTAGTTCAGGTCCAGCTTGATGAAGCAGGAGAGAACGCACATGTGTGATGATATACCATCCACGACAATTCTAGTGCACCAAGATATTTAGATATTGCCACGTTCTTGCTCTATTGACTATTTAATTGTGGAATTTGATGATGAAGATGGCGGGAGATACCCACCTCGCAATGTACCGCAGAAGCGTCGGGCAGATAAAACCAGAGCGGCTTTGCTACTACCCGATGCCCCTCTTGGGGCAGATTTGGAGGAGGTTAAAAGTGAAATAATTATTTGAAACGAATCTCAGTTCTCAAATGACATTAGGACTCCTACGAAAGATGCTTGACCCGGTACCTGTGGCAATTGACTGAGCAGAATTACTTATGCCACTGCCAATAGTGAAAGCGACATGCGCTATTAAAGAGAGTAGAAGTTCGAGGCACGTACTAAATTCATGTACAATCTTTAGTAATTTACGATCCTTCGATGATAATGCAGCGCATGCATGTACACGTATCGCAGAACCTTCCAAACCGGAGCGCAGATCTTCACCATTATCGCTTCACCTCGTACTTGTCCCAGCCAACTTCTTTCAGCTTCTCAACCTTTGCGATAACCTCGCCCTCCAATCCTCTTAGATACGTATCCATATCTGCAAATAGTTGGGGCATACCAGCCCCGAGAATCCGGACAGCTAGCAATCCAGCATTCATACCCCCGTTGATTGCGACCGTTGCCACAGGTATACCTCGCTGTGGTGTCACCCAGACATCAACAAATAAGCTAAAGAAACAAACCCCCAACTCACCGGCATTTGCACAATACTATGCAAAGAATCAACACCATCGAGCGAGCTACCTTTCACAGGAACTCCAATGACAGGAAGTGCGGTCATGGCAGCGACCATGCCAGGAAGATGTGCTGCACCACCTGCTCCAGCAATGATCGTCCTCAAACCCCTTGAGCTCGCTGACCTTGCATATTCGACGAGGCGATCTGGTGTACGATGTGCAGAGACAATGGTGAGTTCATAGGGGATCTTGAACCGATCCAGAATATGAGCAGCCGGCAACATTACGGGAAGATCTGAATCGGAGCCCATGATCATACCAACGAGCGGGTATTTGTGGGAAAAGCCGCTGCCTTGTGCGGGGGGTTCTGGAGCGTACAGAGCGAGTTCTTCTTCGGTACCCCCTGATGGCAATGCCTTTAACAATGGTCGCAGGCGAGAGCGGACCTCTGAATCTGAGTTGCCCACGATGGTGACGTGCCCCATTTTGCGTCCTTTGCGACACTCCGATTTGCCATACAGATGGACCGCACAGCCGTCTATCTTGACACACTCAGATGCAAAATTTGTGACTTCTGCCATGTTGGATGAAGCGCCAATGATATTCAGCATTGCAGCTGAAGACACCTTTAGTGATGTGGAACCAAGCGGGAGTGAGAGTATGGCGCGTAGATGATTTTCGTACTGGGAGGTTTCGCAAGCCTCTATGGTATAGTGTCCAGAATTATGTGGCCGAGGGGCAATTTCGTTAATGTAGATAGAGCCTGATAGAATTCATGAGTTAGGCTGGTTCACATAATCCAGGAGAAACTATCTTGTACCGTCTTCCATGAGGAACATTTCGACTCCAAAGACACCAGCTCCCTGGAAGGTCTTGACTGCGGCTTCGGCTATGCTCTGTGCGCGAATGGCAACATGTGGGTCACGACTCCGCAGGGGGGCAAAAACCAAGTGACAAATGTTGTCTTTGTGAACGGTCTCCACAGCGGGGTATGAGCGAACTTCCCCTGTTGTGGAGCGCACTACTATAACAGCGATTTCCTTCACGAATGGAACCCACTTCTCGGCATACAAGGGACGATTTCCGAGGGCAGAGATGGCCTCTTCAGCTTGAGCAATATCCCGAACAACAAAATTACCCCGTCCGTCATACGCCAAAGTGCGACTTTTGAGCATAAATGGAAGACCAAGTTTTTCCGCAGTTTGGTGTATTGATGTTACATTGGATTCGACGCGGAGAAACTCTGATACGGAACATTGGTGACTCTGGAGGTGCTGTTTCTGTATAAATTTGTCTTGAATAGTCTTCACCGTAGACGGACTGGGATGGATGACAGCTCCTGAAACTGACTGAATCTCTTCAAGTACGCTCGTATCGACGTGCTCAATCTCAACAGTTAAGATGTCGACCTTGCTGGCCAGCGTCTTGATTTTTTCTGGGTCTACGAAAGATCCATCGATGTGAGCAAGAAAGGGAGATCGCGGGGAGACAATCTGCTTTGCCGGGCTATTATCTCCAACGTCAAGGAATACTATATTGACATTGAGCAGACCCGCTGAAGCGGCCAGCATTCGCCCGAGCTGACCTCCGCCTGGAATGATCAAGTCAGAGGAAACGATAACAAGCTAGAAACATAGCCTGCAGATTTTATGAGCGCTTTATTCGAGAAAATTCAAAGCTGTGAGCTCACGCGCACCAAGAACCCCGACGACCTTGCCACTCATTGTTTTTAAAGTCGATTCGCGTAGATCGTTCGGGTGAAAGTGAAAGATCTGCGAAGATGATAATCAAATGATTATGTAATCACAACATTGTGTGCTGAAATTTATTGATCTTGGACTTCAAAGCTTCAAGCTCACTGGCAAGTTCAGATGAGGCCGCCAGCACCAAAGCCTGCTGCTCGCAGGAGGAACAGGAAACGCAAAAGACGCGCCGTATCTTCTGGCTCTTCGTCTTCGTCTGATGATTCATCTTCGGATGAATCTACGCAATCCACGCCTCAGAAACCGGCACTTCTCCCAACCAAACAACCTGAATCCGACACGAGTTCGTCATCTGAATCTGAATCCTCAGACAGCGACTCTGAATCAGATGATGACGACGCTGGTACATCCACGGTAAAAGAACAAATGCAGGCCGACGGTCTCAAAGTTTCTAAAGAAAAAGACGCTCCTCGACCAAGGTCACCTTCACCCTCCCTGCCCAGTGCAGAAATACCGTCTTTTCTACCGCCAAATACGTCTGCGGATTACGAGGCGCGTGAACAAGCAATGAAAGACAAATTCAGGAAGTTTTGGATGTCATCTCTTGCAGAAGGATTCAAGGAAGACCTTGAGGAAATACGAAAGGTCAGCGGGTGTTAGTTCCAGTCACGAGTTGACCCTCATGAATGACTCTTTTAGGAGCCAAATTTGGGACCCTCCAAGCTAGCACTGCTTATTGATTCGCTCGCAGCTGGGGCAGATATTTTTTCGTCATCTGCGTCCGCCAGTGGGACAGATATGAATGAAGTAGATGTTGTCATGGGCGAATAACACAAAGTTCGTGGTTATGCCATTTTCTTTTTCTGCATGTAAACATGAATTACAGAGTCCATCAGTGGTTTGAGACCACCGACGCGTGCTTAGATCATTCGGAGCTCTATCGCAGCAAACATATTGAATGATCTTGACACGCTCCAGTCGGGCGTGGATGTCAGAGCCTCTCGGTAAATCTGGGACCCCGTCAATATTGCAAGGCTACTGTCTGCATCTCGAACAGAGATATCAAATGTAGTTATGGGCGACGAAGGATTTTGCAGTTAGCCAGGGAGCGGTGATCCCCGACTTTGTCATGATCTTATGAGTAGGTCGAGGCACATACCATGCGCGCACCCATTGACAATGATGAGGCTGAAAATATTAGAGCAGTGACGATGCATGTCTGCAAAAAAAAATTACGGTTGTTGCCTCGTTTGGATTTCCGGCATTCGACTTGCTAGAAGACTTAAAAAATCTAACGCCAACGGTCATGGAAGAGTCGATGTATGTAGCAATGAAAGCGAATAAATCATAAATAACGAATCGCGAATATATACATTAACAGCCAACGAATTATAGCAATCATCAACGAGCACTAATGACGTATTGAAGGTATTCATCTAATGTCTATCAAGGTGTATCAGCACGAAACATTCTATTCGATTAGCGATGAATCTCCTACCTTATCCATCTCGTCGAGTTGTTGGAAAGCACCAGCGTATATCTCTTGAATATCCGGGTGTATAGTCGTCATATCTATTGGTGTTCCAAACAGCGACTGGTCTATTGGGTGTATAGAGGCTTGAGGAACCTTGGGGGCTGAACCAGCGATTTCAATGATCGCCATCATTTGCGAGAGACCGAAGTCATCTTTGGGAATATACGGTCGCTTTGGGATCCGCGGTTTCGGGACGGCATCGATACGTGGCGTTTCAGGGGGACTGATGAGCTGTCCAGTGGGGGTGGCGTACATCGATACTTCTGACATGACAGAAGCGATCGATGATTGACGAAGAGAGCGAGAAGCATTGATTCCTTGTTTTGATGATGGGGTGGTAGATCGGGCACGGCTGTGTCGGCCATCTGGTGCAGTAGGTGTTGATGTCCGAGATGTATCAGACACTGGTGACGCAACACGTCGAGCCCCAGTGACACTACTCGCAAGCGGTGTGGGAGTCCTGCCGTCAGAACCAGAACGGGCAGTTACGGCGTCATCGACGGAATACTCTGAGGGTGCAGAGCCAGCGGAGGGAAGATCGTCAGATTGACTCGAACCCGCAACGACGTATTGAGCGTGAAGTCGCCCATCTTTAATTTTGTTCAGTACGCGATCAATCTTCTCGTTCATGCCTTCCTTATTACGCCCGAGGACGCCTTCTAGCAAGTCGTTCTTTTGCGCCGAGTTGCCTTCGCAAAACTCTTGTTCGACAATGTCACTGATATCAATCGACTCGCCATCTTGCACGTATGAATAGCGCGTTTTGTCTCCAGAATCATACCTGGAGCTGCGGATCATGGCATTTCCGGGAAGAAGAACATCTACACCACGAAGGGAGTTCATCTGGGCCGAAAGAATGGCCTTTTGACTCGCTCGCGATGCGGCGCGCTGTGCTGCAATAATTTCTTGTCTTGACAGCTGCCTCGGTTTAACTTCCTCGGTACCCGAAGTCTGATTGTCAGAGCTGAGACTAGAGCCAGAAACCGAATCACGGAAATGTTGAAGAGCGATTTCATCAAGAGGCGCGGACATGCGGTGACGAGACGATGATGTTCGATAGGAGATTGCTCGGCGGAGAATGAAGACGGGGTCATCGATATGAACGTCATCTATGCTTCCAAGCAGCTGAGCTGAGTCAATGGATCTGCGCTTGCCTTCCTGAGCTCGGCGGAAAGTGGGAGGGCGATTGTATGCATCAATAACTCTACTTGAGGGCGATAGTTCTCGTTCTGTAGCAACGAAGTCAACAATCAAATTCATTTATGCAAAGTGCATCCCTACCTTGCCCTCCAACATCAGCTGTGAGACCATATCGGACTTTGCTGACACTTCGCCTCTTCGTCATCTTATCTTCAACTTCGTCACCACCATCAACAACGCCTTCCAAGATACCAAAGCGCTCAAGACCCAGCTCGATCACTTCAGCAACAGTGACATTCTTCGGGAAGGTGAAGACTTTGCGGCGCTGACCCTGCGATACACCAGAAGAAATTGATGATGTAGAATGAGTTCTGTCACGCAGCGTGTTCTTGAATACGATGGCTTCGGTGACTGGGTCGAAGACCATATCATCGGGCAGGTCTTCGGGATGGATAACAAGCTGCAACGCGAAGCGGTATGAGGGAGAGCTGAAACGATCAGGAGTGACGTTGACACCGCTCGCCGGGGTGGTAAGGCCCTCGGCTACGTCGTGAGACGTATCAGCCTGCACTGTCTCGTCACCTTCTTCTGTCGTGGCGCTGTCATCTGCATCATCACGACTTCTGTTGAGGTAGAATTTGACGACAGAGTCGTCACTGAAATCGTTCATGGACAACTTCTTTATGGCGGGATGCATGGAGAGGTTGCTTGAGACGGAGCTGATACTGCCCACACTGCTCCGCTTGACTTTTGGTAGTTCCATGGCGGCCTCCACGAGCGACTCGAAGACTCCGAGAGGCTTTTCTTCCGGGAGCAGAATCGCAGATGAGCCCTCAACCTGTTTGATAGTGAGGTAGTAATCTGCTCCGTCTTCGCCAGCGGGGAGACGGAAGCGTTGAATAGCTTGACGGACGAGGTCTGCTGAAGTAGTAGATGCGTTGAGAAGAACGGTCTTGAAAGTCGCCTCAGTCTGCAAATGTTTGCCTGCAAACACACGGATGACGCTGAGCTCAGGTACACCAACGCCTTGTCCGTCGGCAGTGGGCGAAAGAACGAGAGAGCCGGGTCGTGGTCTAGAGGAGGGCAAGCCAAGCCCAAGCCCAGCGGCAGAGGTAGCAGAGGTGTTATACGAACTCGAGCTTGACAACACAGCGGAAGCCGATTGCAATCCGTATGAAGGCGCTTCCGGTGGCGATGACGGCGAACGATTGAGATATTGCTGATACAGTGCCTGTTGTTGCTGATCGCGCTGGCGTAGCTGTGACGCATGCTGCGATACCTGAGCCTGTACTTGTTGTGGCGGTGTCTGAGGCGTCAGCTGTGACTGAAGTCTCGTTGGCGTCCTCGATTCGTTTGACGTGCGAAGAACTTGCTGTTGTTGTTGCGTGGCTGTTGCAGTGACAGGAGACATTGGAGGTTCGGGTGTGGGTCCGTGAAGGTTGCTGGAGGACCGCCCCGATTCTTGAGACCCGCGGGTTTCATTGGAAGCGGTTTCAATGGAATTTTTGTCTTTCGCTTTATCCTTCTTGCGGCCAAAGAGTCCGAATACGCCGCCTTTCTTTTTCTCCTTTTTCTCCTTTGCTTCATCGTCTGTTGTATCGCGTTGCTCTTTGCGAAGCTTACCAGATGCCTGCACAGGTTTCTGGACTGGGGTGTTCGAGACGGGCTGTAGAGGCTTGTCTTTATTCTTGAGTTTCTTTTTAGAAGCTTCTTCCAGAATTTCAATTTCCTCGCGGGTGCGTTGCCGCTCGATCTCCTGCTTCTGCATGATTGCGCTCGGAAGAAGGGGGCCGCTCGGTGCTGGAGCTAGTTTGACTGGCTCATCACGAACAATTGAAGGCGTCACGGAGAGTTTTCTTGTCTCGGTTACCTCCAAGGGATCAATGCCCTTACCAGACGATAACGGTGAAGGCGGACCGACGTCAGCGGTGATGCGGTCGCGTGAAGTTTGATGGCGCAAGGCTTGTTGAGCAAGCGCCTGTTGCTCCTCCTGCTGCCTCTGTTCAGTGATTATTATCTCTGGCTGCTGTTGCACCTGGATCTGTGCTTGTTGTCTCTCGGGTGTGCCACCAGGCCGTAAAGTATCTGGCGTCATAAGCATCTGTTGCTCTATCTTCTTCTGCGCGTTTTGTGCTTGCATGTCTTCTGCAACGCTATCATCCCAGCTCATTCCATCATCTGGCTCCATCTGCATGCCCATAGAATCCTGAAGCTCATCGCGGCCTATCTGATCCTGGCGCTGTCGAACAAGCATTTCTTCTGCAAGGTCTGGGTCTTCTTCCTCATATGCGCCATCATCCCACTCTATATCCTCCTCTTCTTCCTCTTCCTCGTGCCAGACAGCAGGCGGGTATCGGTGCACAGACCGTGCAGTTGTAAATGTGACACCTTTGCCCTGCCCCGCACCTGTGGGTGGGAAACCAGGGGTAGGAGAAGGGGAGTGGTGCGAGCCAGCGCGAGAAGAAAGGTTGTTCCGCACGCGTTCGACATCTTCTTGTAGTTCTTGTGGGGTTGCGTGTGCAAGCTGAGAAGGAAAGTCACGAATGGAAATTATTGGATGGTGCAGGACTCACGTCCACATTTCTGTGCTTGTTCAACCTGGCCAGACGTTCAAAGGGCGTCTCAATATTCTCTGCGGGAATATATCCGACGTCCTGTGTCTTGAGCACACGGACAAGCCACCAATAACTATTGCTGTCGTCCATAAGGAATAAGCTGTCGCCTTTTACGACGCTGGCTTGACCTTCGACGGTCGCAGCAAAGCTATGCAGCGAGTAGACCAAATCAAAGTCGATAGATTCATTTGGAATAGAAAGTGAAGACGAACGGTCGTCGTCTTCGTCCATGTACTCTATCTCCCGCTCTTCACCATCAGAGTCATCCTCTAGAACAGAATGTTCCTCGTCAGAAGCGCCTGCATAGGTATTGGTTGCATCTGCGTGAGCATGCATATGTGCGGATGCTGTGTGGTCATCGGCCATAATTTGGTCACGAAGGTCGAAAGTGTCCTGGCGCTTCGGCGAACGTCGCTGGTGGTCTTGTGTTTGCATACTGTACGTGATTATTTAACGAGATATTGGCCTGAGAGGATGATCTATAAGAGTACAATCAAGGAAAGCTGTCAAACATGTGAAACGAAAGACGGTCTGTGCGCAGGCAAAAACAAGATTTGCAGACCACGAAGGAATGTCAACGATGATGGTGTTGAACGCGGTTCAGCGTTGTCCTGGCGAACGTTGATGGCGCTGAACTGCTTTAGTGGCTGTGCAACTTTTCTTTCCCAGCTAGTCATAGGAATGAAGGTACTACATAACGTGCAGCCCAACTTGAAGTCACTACACAACGCGAGCTCGCTCAGTCGCTGAGCTATTCTGCTGCCTTCGTTGGCCATCGTTCAAGTGACGTCCTTTGGAAAGCCTTGAATGGTCGCTCAATACGAAACATAGACGTGCGTGAATTTCATTGTTCGTGATACATAGGCGCTCGCATCCACTGCGATGGCAGCATGTCACAATGATTTAGCCATCAACTCATCCTGCTATAGGCTATGTCGGTAACAATTTATCAAGGCTACATAGGAACAAGCCATAAACAACATGATCATCTTTGGCCGCAGGAGGTCCTCATACAATTCCAGCTAGTATCTTTGCCACGTTCACTATCGAGGCGTTCATCATGGCCTATCATATCAATGATGTGGGACTCTTATCCTTATCCTATTTGGCTTCGACTCTCATCAACTGCTATTCACAACATGACTTGGGGCAAAGGCAAATCGTTGAGGAGTTCGACTCAACAACCCATAAATCTAGCGAAGCACCAACTTCTAGTAAAGGTTCGGTTCGCAATTTTCGAGGATCACTTCGCCCGCTCCACTCGATACGCGACCCCTTCATGTATCCTTCCGCAAGTTCTTGACGGACGAATGATCCAGCGGAGAGTTATTCATCGAACTGTCACGGTCAAAGGCGCAGCGCAACCTTGCCTTTGCATTACTTCGAGTGATGAAAGACGGTCTTCGCTTCAATATCTGCATTTTAAAGTCGTCGTATAGCGAAGATCCCGGGCTGCAAGGACGAGTTCAAAAATGCGTCCTTCCACATCTAATGGCATCATATTCATCTCGATTTTGGACGCCGCGCGTACGAACCACGGCCTTCGACAAGGAGCTCGCGAAGGAAATGAAATTGCTGTTCGACCACAAGCGACTGTTTTTCTGGCTCGGGTTACTCGTTTTGATCCGAATACTCTTCGTGTATTATCCGGACGTGATATGAACCGGCCAGCTTTTCAGACTGTGCTTAGGGGACACGCTGATTCCGTTTTGTCGGTCTCGTTCTCGCCGGACGGACTCGTATCGTCACTGGTTCTTTGGATAAGACTGTTCGGCTGTGGGACGGGGGAACCAGTCGGTGAGCCCTTGCGGGGTCACCCTTCTTCAGTCAACTCGGTCTTGATCTCACTGGATGGCACTCGCATCGTCACTGTTTCCCAAGACTACACTGATAGGGTAGAGCACGGGTACGGGTGCGGTGTGGATTATGGAGACCCGCACATACACCGTGCATACCCGTCGCGGTTTACGGTGTTGGACGGGTGTGGATCCCCAACTTGTCCGAGGTTCAAATTTCATTACTCATGAAGATCCTCACAGCGAGTCGTAGCTGTCACCATGTGAACTTTGACTGCAGGTTCATCGAGTAGCAATGTATCGAGTAGCAATGCCGATTCAAAGTCACAATCGACGGCACCAGTTCTTAGCGTGAAACACGCGGGAGCACAAGACACTAACACAGGAGTCAAAGAACGCTGGGAAACGGATGTTCTCGCGCACGAAAAGACGCGTGGGTCCCCGCAATGCACAGTACGGTTTGTCCGCGAAACTGTACTCCGCATTGCCTTCCTTATCATTTACGATCTAGTCTCAAAACCTCAGTTCTGAAATCCGAATCTCTCCAGGCCATCCAAGATGATAGCTGTAGGGCTACGTGCCTAAAATACATGTAAGATGAACCCAAAAATTGCAAACAACTTACCTACACGAAAATCGTGACAGCGATGAGCAAGGCGCATGAACTAAAGCTGAGCCTGGAGACACGATCGGATGCAAAGAACACAGAAGCTGTAGAGGCGTACAATTGTTGTCTGCAAACTCTAGAATCGGGAGTACATATTCAAAGTCCACGGCTGAGGAATCCGCCCGTCCATGAAGATGAGTAATACTATACAACCCGCGGGTCTGTGAAAAAACCGCGGTGTACCGCGAACACCGTTCATACCCGCAAAATCGGCGGGTCGGTGTACACCCGTACCGTGGCGGGTGCGGTGTTTGCGGGTACGGGTACGGTGTGGCTTCAGCGACCCGCGGGTTCACCCGTGCTCAACCCTATACACTGATCAGCTGTGGAATGCATGGACGGGGGAGCCGTTGCAACAGTGCGCCGTGTCAGATTCTTCAGCATTCTCAGATGAACATTGCACGATCGATTCTACTACTACCATAACATCAAACACTTCGAACAATCACTCCATTTCCTTCTCGTCCAACTCCATTCATGCGCTACGCAACACTTCTGAGATAATGAAGCCAGCATTTCATGACCACCGCAGTCCGACCTCATTTGTCCTGGATGTTAACGGTGGATTGGTGATTGGGCCCAAACATCAGCTGTTGTTTTGGGTACCCCCCGCATCTCGGACCGCATTAGTGATACCTAGAGGTCCTGAGCTTGATTTGAGCCGCATGGCACATGGACAACACTGGCAAAGTCCCGAGAGTAGTGAGTCTCCTCAAAACCCTTTCCACTCCTCGCAATTTCTAAAACCAACACTCACAGACCTTAGTATGGACGGCGATTGCAGCGGTGGGTCAATCATGCAGATTTCAAATGCAATCCAGATGTGACTGAGTGTACAATGAATCATGCTCTGGATTCCATTCCATGCGCGGCATTTAGTCCGAGTTCAAGATTCTATGCGAGCGACGTGAGCTGACTGACTCATGACTGGCGTAGCTGGCCATGTGCCTGCCTCTGGCAGACCGAACCTGGTGCGGCTTCAATTGCAGGTAATGAAGAATTTTTAGGTTTGCCCAATCTTTTTCCGAATGTATGTTGACTGAGAGATTACACCGTCGCGCAGATTGCATTATGCTGAGAATGTGCGCTCTCGAGCTACTTCGCCTGCAGCGCGCCGAACAATTGAGAGGATAATTACAGCAAATTCTTCGAGTGTATGAATTTCGGGATTTATTGCCGCCAGCACCATCTGGAGTCGACAGTCAGTTTTCTACTCTACTGAATTCAAACTGTTTGTCTTATTACTTATATCTAAGATGCCCTGGAATTCTGCCAGGTTCTGCTACCCCCTGAGTCCAATAACATGGATGGGTGGACGTGCACATCGGTTTCTGAAGGGAGTCTGGGGTCTTTTTCATTGACTGACGTGAGCGTGAGAGTCCGAACTCTGTTTGAAGATTAATATCAGGGTGTACGGCAATCTATATAGCACTGCACAGTAAACCCAAATCATTTGATATGCTACTACTCCCCAACACTTGGCTCTCCCCTTCCAGGTAGGCTTTGGCTAGCATGAGTACCTTCCCGTATGGCCAGCCCGAAAATGTGGAGTTGCAAGTCATGTCATCCACTCCGATGTTGAGGTTCTCCACAGTTTCCGAGAAAAGTAGTTGCCTCAGCGAACCCCGAAAACATCCAAGTGAGGGCGGCCTAGACAATTCACCATACGAACTGCACCTGGCCGAGCTGTCTCAGGTTCAAGTTGAACACCGCCGTTTGCTCACTCGGAATCGCCTCATTTGGCGTCGAGTCAAGGCCGTCTTGAAGGCACTGATTCTAGTCTTCCTCTCGACTGCGTATCTGACTTTCTGCTACGTGGTGAATCACCATGATGTACCACTGAGATCCCTGGGACCATATACAATCACACCAAACCACTTCGGTTGGTCACCTGCTCTTCTGTTGCTTGTACATTACAAAAGGCTGATGTTCAGCTGTGAAGAAACGGCCAAGAGTATGATTACGACTCTTAATATTGCTCTTGTCACTCTCGCTCTTTACCCCATTTCCGATATCTTATTAGAGATGAAGGTGAAGTATTTATATCATTCCCCGAGTCCTTATGGCATCACTGATGTGTACAAGGGCGAAGAATTCTTCCATCTACTTGCTAGTAGAAGGACAGGAGGGTTCCCTCTCTCAGCAATCAATACCATTTCTAGCCCAGTGTTTGGAATGATGGACTCGATCCATGCAATAATAGCTGGGCGGTGTTCACGTTTGTTTTTGACTGCAACTGTTGGATCTCTCATCGCGTTCGTAACTTTGATCCTTGCACCAACCGCATGTATGTTCCTCGTTTCATCGCAGATGACTTCGGTGACATCAATGATTGCAGTAAGCATTCAAAGTGTCCTTGCAGACGGTGACATTGTGGCCCTTCCAGTTGGGGCGGTGGTAAATAACAGTGTCTATAAGTGAGTCATTCGTCAACTTTGGCATTGTCGTCGTTCTTAGTCAAGTGCAACAGCACTACTTTCTTATCAGACTATTCAGACGAGAGTTATGCTACTAGTAATGCAGACTTCGCTGCTTCAGTTCTCTGGGCGGAGATAAGTCTAGGAGTACAGTACAATTTTTCTACTGCTGTTAGTCATGAGGCAGGTACCTCGGCATTCATTGTACCTCAACCACTCAATCTTCCGATGACTTCGACTGCCCGTTGGTTGACGGATGTGGTTGGCTTGAGGCCATTTTGCACGTGGGCATCCACTAACATAACGCAGCCTGTCATAGTGCCCAACGCATCGGATCGCACGTCACTGGCAGGAGTAAGTCTGGAAGCCTTGGATTTGGACGTGACCTTGGACTCCACGGACTTCAGTATGTTTTGACGAATACTGTGTGATGACCACTTACAATGCCACAGTTATGTTCGAGTCTCTTGCGACTATCGCTGTCATGAATAACTACTATGTGTGGAACCACACCACCCATATGTTTCCTACAGACGGCTCAAAAGTCTTCCTCGCTGGTCAATGCACCCAAGGCTGTTTGATCACTTCAAGTTTCAACTCTGTGTGGTTGAATTTCAGGGGGATACCGACGTTCACTCTACAACTCCCTCCTTCAATCACCTTTGGGCAATCACAATCATGGCAAATAGCTTTTCTTGTTTGCAAACCAAACGCAGTAATCGAGACTCGTGAGGTTCGTGCAGAGGGTGGTGCCATGCTGTCCGTCCAGCCTCTCAGCGAGGGCAAGCAGCTCACGCGACAGGGAAACCTTTCCCCGCGTGATACAACAACTATGCTGTCTATCGCACTGAATAACCTGGCAAATGCCGGACCTTTAAATTTCAGTGCCGCGATGGATCTCGGGTCTCAACCCCTAGTCGAGTTTCTGTTCGGTTCCAAGCAGGTCAATTCCTGGCCGGGCACCCAGGCTGGAAGTGGCTCAGACATTGTGAATGTCACCTTCCTTCCGGTCGCGAATCTTTCGACAGCATTTGGACAGATGCTTCAGTCTGCATCAAAGGGTACGCTTTACTTTCTAATATGCTGCAGATAATTGCTGACCGTTTTACCAAAAGCTTACTTATCGGGGTATCTCGGGACCGCCTATGTTCCAGCCAGACTTTCAGCCCTTGAAGTGGTCTTTATGTCTTCTTTGCCGCTCGTCACTATCTCCACCGCGACTTTCCTTTTGTTATATATACTTTTTGGTTTTTTGCATCTTCAGAAGCAGGGACAGGAATTCAACTTGCCGGTGAGTGACTTTCAGAGCGTGTGGGTGTGCTGTGTTAATGTATCATCAAGAACCTTGCGAGAGCTGTTTACGGCTCCAATCTACCCGAAGAGATCTCACGGTCAGCGCAGGAAATAGATGACGGGAAATGCAGTGAAGAGGAGGTCATAGAACGACTGGATGATCGGATGGTTATCCTACAACGACGTGCTGATGGCTCAGGTGTCCTTCACATCTCTTGATTTGCTCCCGGATACGAGACGATACGTTTCTGATGTCATTCGGTTGAGGTGTTGGCTTAGGTAGTGGTTCTTATTGTTCCTTGTCTTCCTAATGTGCAAATACGGCCTCATCTAGGACTTTATATACCCTCATGATAGTGTTATAGTGTTATGGAATTGTGATTATCATAGCATACATAAGTTATATTCCCGACTACATAAATACCGTCAGTTGACTTAGGTAGCGTACCAGACCATCTGCGGAAGATCATCCACCCCGACAAGCGTCACAAGCCCATGCTGTGGTGTGTTGAACACACCATACATTCCAGAACTTTGAGTAGGCTTTGGGACAAACATAGGAACCTCGGTTGAACTGGACGACGGTGCAGGAGCTGGTGCAGCGCTAGCAGGCGCCAAGAAATCCATTTGCGATAGATCATCCACACCAACCAGATATACCCCCTCATTCGTCTCCCCGTATACGTCATATTTGTCGGAGGACAGCAATTTCTGCTGAGCAGTCACCTCAATATACGGTGATGGTGTCGAGGTTGGCGTTGTGAATTGAAGACACTGAGCACTTTTCGTTGGGGTCGAGGCTGGTATTTGGGAGATTTGAGAACTGGTGCGATTCGCGCCCGTAGGAAATGCGAACCCATAATGTCCGGGGCAACCGTCCGTTGGGAAACGATAGGCACTGCACATGGTAGTTGAAGTTGAGCAGTCTTCAGTAAAATTAGGAAGGCTTACAGATAGACGCTTCGGAGGAAAGGTAAACCGAGGCTTACAGACGGCAGGAGCGTATCTGACTTGTTCACGATGCCGACGCTGCAATAACCATCAAAAGAAGTAGTGGTGTATGGCCGAAGTAGACTGCTCGTTGATTCGATTTGATAATCGACGCCGTTAATCGTAGCTGATAATGCTACGTAGGGGGTGGTCACGTTGCATGGATATGCTAAGACTCCACTTGACATCGTTGAATTTACTATAGGTCCCATGAAGCCTGGGCTGGAGATGTACGTTGAAACACTGGGTATTGCTATCGCGCTCACCACTGAGGTATGCGCGCAAGCAAATCAGGAAAAAAAATCGCTCTCAGGTTGGTCAGAGGACTTACAAGAGTCGAGATTAGCAGTCAGATTGTTGCCGAATGGGATGAATGAGCCATTGTACCCTTTTAGACCATCAATACTGAAGGTGTTCAGAGAGTCAAAAGATGCGCTGGGAGCATTGATTTCTACCCAGTTCAAATTTCCATCATAGTCTGCCGGGTCCAGAGCACCAATTGTGATTTTGGGGTTCAATGGATCAAATCGGAAGCCTACGACAGGGTTGAGAAGTTGACCCGACTGGTACAACTGCGAAAAGATGTGTGTAGATGGAGATGTATCGTTGGATGGGTTCACGAATGCACCGAGGTGTCCGCTTTGAATCGCGGCCTGCAAGGTTTGGTTTGCACCGCTGTCGATAAGAGCTTATATTCAATTGTGAGAAAGAGTGATCATTGCTGCAGCCATTGTCCGTACCAAATTGTCTGCCTGGCGCGTTTAGGATTCCACCGAATGAAACCCAGTCCATCACCTCAGTGCCACTGAACCCAGGAATAGAGTTCGCCCAGGCTGAGTTTAAAGACTGTCTTCCGCATCAGACACTGAACTCGTCGTTACTTGGGTTGTCGCTTACCTGAAATGAAGAGGACAGCAGAGCATTGAATGAAGTCCCACCACTGCATAGTACACAGTCGTACGCATAAGCAGCTAGCCAGTCGGTTGCGAGGTCGACTGTAAGGTCGACTTCTTGAGGAGGCGTACCAAAGTACGTTGAAACTGTGGGGCCATTGAAAATTGTAACAGCAAAGGCGTCGACGAGGAACCGCGGGACCTTCATAGGTAAAGCTGCCCATGCTAGACAGAAATAAAACACGATTCAGCCTGGCATGGCAGCAACAAGAGTGCTACTCACAGGTCGCATATGCCGAGGAAGAGAGGGCTGTAAGCCCAAATAAGCATATGACACGAAAGCGACGCATCTTAGCTGAAGCAGAGACTCAAACCCAGGAATTTTGTGCGACTTCCTGGTTCTGGCGGTGTCACAAGTCCTAGTGCAGAGTTCCGCATCATGTGGGGTAAAGTTCAATGTATCACTGAAAGAGCTCAACAATTGACGAGAACACGCTGATGGCCGGCCTTCATGCACATGTGCTATTGCTGAAAAGGCAACAGCACCGCCACTTGAATGATCCCATCACTCAATTATCGTCATGTCTAGTGGACCCGAATAATTCAAGCCAGAGTTTATTAGTTCCGATGTCATACTAAATTCGCACTGCCATGTTCGGACTTTGGTTGTGGTGCGTTGTCCGAGATATACTATTACAGCGACTCGTAATCCCTGTTGATGTGACTGCTGCATCAGCAGTTTTGAACTCGAACATTACTTTTTGCTCCTTTCGTCACTATGGACTATGAACCAGTGGACGCTTTCTCTCCTGCAAAAAGACTCACGCCGAACCGTGCTCCTGGAATCTCGTTTCCACTGTTGCATCAAGATATGCCTCACCTAGCGCCCAACCGATGGCAAGACCCCTCCGAGTCATCACACGAGGGTAACTATCGAACTTCCGAGTACAAACAACAGGTTCTAGGCCTCACGAAAAGGGTATTGGCAGTCGCAAAATTGTTGGCTCTTCCTCTTGCAGCAAGTGCATACCTGGTGTTTTGCATTATCGTCAACAAACGCCTCACCACACTCAAAAACAATGGATTCTACGCATTCAGTCCAAATCACATTGGTCTGTTAATTTTTACCACTGGTTTGCGTTGAAACTCATTGCGTATGACTGTCTTGAAAGCCACGATAAAAGCTGGGGTTACGTCTTTGAGCCAACTTGTCGTTATCGTAGCCCTTTACCCGGTAGCGGACATTGTGTCAAAATTGCAGGCAAGTACCCGTCTCCATTTTGTTGCATCTCGGGCGTAATCATCGTGCTATGCGCAATACATTAGAGCGAGGAATTTTTCCGCATTCTTACTTCTCGTCGTATGCAGGGTGTTCCCCTAGCCATGCTTGATAAGTCAAATCCAAACTATGGCTTCGTGAGGTTCCTGGGCGACGCTTTTTCGCGCACATCTTCGATTTACATGTTTCCCGCTTTTCTCGCTGCACTGATAAGTGTGGCAATATCCTTGGTCGCTCCCGCTGCTTGTGAGTGGCATTTAGTGCATCTCATTTTTGCCTGTGTTTGAGTGCTCCTTAGTGAATGTTGCAACTATTCTTGTAGAAAGTGAAACCGTTGCCCTCGCTGTCGGGGCCGTCCCTGCACAAAGCGTATATAAGTGAGATAATTTCTCATTTCATTCGTATCCTGTTTCCAGACTTATGATTGCAGTGCCTCAACCACACTCTCAGGCTTTGCCGGGTGGTATGCGAATCAGAACAGTCCCCTCGCTGCTTCTGTTCTCTGGTCTGAGATGGAGCTCGGGGCAAATTACTCCTTCTCTGTTGCCGGATCTGATGCAGACTTTGCTGCATACATCGTCCCAAGTCCAATTGATCTGAACACAACTGTCAGCGCACACTGGATGACAGATGTAGCCGGTATTAATCCCACTTGTGAATGGGCTTCGACGAATATTTCGTCGACAACACAGCTCCAAGGGAACCAGAGTAATCCTTATTCTTTAACCGCTGGCGTCTACCTTCAGGATTTGGGTCTGGATGTCTCATTAACATCATTGGATTTCGGTATGTGTATAGATAGTACGTTCTCATCGCCTCTGATTGTTTGCTAGGCCTGAATTTGTTGGGAATCACCGTGATGAGCCCTTTATATCATGTTTTCAATCATTCTACGCAAGGTCCGCCGACAGACGGTTCGACTATATTTGCTGTTTCTCAGTGTTCCACTGGCTGCAGCAACTTAACCATCCTTTCCCAAGTTGTCCTAAACTGGACGGACATCCCGACATCCACTATGGATGTCAATGCAAACGCAAATAACCAAGCCCAAACTTGGAAGTTTGCGTTTCTAGCATGTAGACCTAATGTTGTGATCCAGACTCGCGAGGTAGTTAGCAACGGAACTGGGTTCCTGGAAGTCCTTCCTGTACGACAAGGCAAACAATACATCTCGCAGGGCAACCTACACCCTACGCAAACGCCCCTCATGCTATCCCTCGCATTGAGCGGTATCACGACTTCTGCTGGCCCGATGAATGTAACGACAACATCTGCGGGAAGCTTCTCTCCAGTTCAAAACGACTTCCTTTTTGGACGGGAACAAATAGATGCCTTGCCTCAGCCGACCTTCGGTGGACGACCTATAGTCCTAACCATACTTCCGACTGATACCCTGGCAAAGACGTTCGCTGGAATGTTGCAGTCTGTCTCAAAGAGTGCGCAAACTGAACTTGATATCGCACATTACACCCTGACGTTGCTTCACAGCATATCTTGCAGGCTTTCTTGGGACAGCATATGTTCCTGCGAAGGTGTTCACCCCCCAAGTTGTTTTCGTTTCATCTATGCCTTTTATTATAGCTTCTGCAGCCATGTTCGGAATACTTTTCATTCTCTTCATCATCATACACTTTAGACGTCATGAGAAAGCGTTCACGCTAGTCAGCATCTCAGCTGCTCTCCATGGTTCCAGTCTTCCAAGACATTTTGCGCTCGCGGAGAAATCGCAAGCTTTGGTTGCCAACCAAAGAGTTGTTCTACAGAAGGGTGAGGATGGCACGAATGTCTTACAGATTATCAATCAGTAGGAGAGGGTACGGTAATGGTATAGGTCAACGTTCGTAGTTTAAAGATTGTGTGGTTCTACTACTTACATGAAGTGCTTGTCATTCACCACGTCCGCCTGTCGTTTGAAAGAGCATTATGCCGAGGGATTTAGTTTCGAGGAGATTGACGCGGAATTTGCGAATTGGCGGTCTGGCCGGATTAGGACATAAGGTTGTTTGCGCAGAGTTTTTCGTTAGATGTAGAAGTCATGCTCAGGTCATGCTCAGTGCAATTGCAGCACGAAGGGCAGCACAAGCCGCCTCTAAGCAGCCCTCGCCGCTGCCGACGCCTTCAACACCATCCGCGGATCCCATTCCCGAGCCACAGCGTAACTCAAATCCTCCCTCGAAACGCAAACCTAGTTCTGGCAATGGAAAGTCATCGCGGGATAGCAAGAAAGCAAAAATCATTCCAGGGCGGGTTCCAACCACTGCTCGGTATTTCGAGTCGAAGAACACGATTGAGGGAGGGGAGGATGTAATCATGTTGGGGTCGAGCTCGGATTCAGAGCCAGATGTTCAAGCGAAGCTGGTCGTAGATTCATCTGACGACTCAGAAGCTGAGGAAACACAAAATCCACTTGTTTCCACTGAATTACCATCATACCCCCAGCCTTTGAGATCTGAGCCTTCCCAACTGTCCACATTCAAACCCACTCGTGATCTTAATGTTTACGAGCTCTCTGCCGATGAAGCCAGTGCCACGGGCTTGCGAAACGAGACCTCGGTGATTTCCATCGATCGGGAGGAAACACTCGCGCTTCTAGGGACATATGCTCTTACTATTTTGAAGGGATCTGTTTCCATACTCGGTGTAACGCTGTCTGCCTCAAAGGAGGCTCACCATGTGTTCGCCCCACGTTCTGCTCCGATTCCCATCTTACGATGCGCCTCATCGGATGTACACGACGACTCGAACATATATTCTCTTCCTCCTCGCGTTAGAAATAATCACGGCGGAGCTGTAGTAGCGATTCAGTCACTCGACACAGGCGTGGAAGGTCTCGGACGTGTATGTCGCGTCTTTGACGGGGTTTTTGAACCTTCACGTTGGCAGCGGAGCTCAGTGGAAGTTATACGGCCTGGCGTGAGCTTGGTATGTGTGCTGTTCTTAAATGTATGCAAAGTATCATTTGTCCTGTCATACAGGTGACACACAGCACCAGGGACGTGCTGCCGTTCGTACTACCAGAATCATGGAGTGTTGCTCTGAGCGCTGCAGAGACGCCACCATCTTCAGAGGATCCCATCCCACTCTCCGTGTATGTTGTCAAGGGTCCCAAAAAGTCCGGAAAGAGCACGTTTGCTCGGACGCTCTTGAACAGGCTTTTGGCGAGGTATGTTTGGAGTTTCAACATAGATAAATGTTGCTGATGATGCTTTGTAGATTTCAGCGCGTTGCATATCTTGAATGCGACGTGGGGCAATCCGAATTTACACCTGGAGGTTTGGTCGCCCTAAACGTCATCCATAATCCGGTATTTGGTGAGTTATCACTAATGTCGATCTAGTAGAATCCTTGAAATATTTTTGCATCTTAGGCCCGCCTTTTACGCATCCCAGTCTTCCATATCGAGCGCACTACGTCGGAGCAACTTCACCACGGTGCAGTCCGGCACACTATCTTGCGGCTGTTCAAGCGCTCCTCGAAACGTACAAGCTCGAGGTTCAGACTTCCATGCCCGATGACGAGTCGATTGATACGCGGGTCACCGATGTAACTCCCCTGGTGGTTAATACAATGGGATGGACGAAGGGTCTTGGTGCTGACATGAATGCCAAGATCGAGGAACTTGCCGAGCCTACTCATATATTTGAGATCATCGGTCCAGAAGAGAAAGGATGGCCAACTGCTCCGCCGGCCTATGACTTTTATGACCAGTCTGCGCCTAGCAAGGCGTTCCAGTATACCCTCGAAGCGATATCACCAAATTTAACAAATACGCATTTTAATGCCGTCGACCAGCGCAACTTAAACATCTTGTCTTATTTCCATGCTGTCTTTCCACCTATTACATCGACATCATTTTCTTCTCCATCCACTCCAATTCGTCAAATGACAGCAACCAAATGGGAGACCTCTCATCCTCTCTGTGCCCGGTATCCGTATGAGGTGGACTGGAGCCAGGCATTTGACCAGGTCATCCTGATCGGTGCAGGATACGAGGACGTGATTCCCTCGGAGATCTCCAACGTCTTAAACGGCGCGATCGTTGGGCTTGTTGAATACGAGCCTGGAACTGAAGACCCAGCGTATCCGGACTCCTCTGGCGCCCGGGAATTGCCATACGCCCAAGGCAGGGACCTGCCTATACCCTCAACCTCCACCTGCCATGGCCTTGCGCTCATTCGTGCCGTCTCGCCTAGTTCATCGCACATGCACATCCTCACCCCGATTCCGCCCGCTATCCTTGCGCGTTGTCGGATGATCGTCAAAGGCGAGCTGGAGCTGCCTATTTGGGGAATGCTCGATTTTACGGACGCGAATGAAGGGGTTGCGGGCGTTGAGAAGGGCCGTGTGCCATATTTGCAGTGGGGTAAGAGCGAAGGGTTGGGCGGCGAGCGTAGGAGGGTGAGGAGAAATCTCATGCGAAAAGCCCAAATGTAAGGTAAACAAGTAAAAGTACACTACATCTATCAGACAACCAGCATGTTACAGCAATTGCCATCACGTCAAAAGTACATCACTCAAACACGATAACTATATCTGGACCTTTGGTGTCCAGCCACTGTTTCCAAAGTTTGCTATATTTTGGGGACCACGGCCGGCGTAACACTTGCTCGTCTGGCAGAAGGCGCGCGATCCGCTGCATTTCTTTCAGGTCTCTGTGGGAGTGGTATTTCATGCGCACAGCTGCTTGGGCAAGAGTTGGGTGACGCTTCGATCCCAAACACCAAGTAGGTATCACTTCTTTTGAGTAACAATGTCAGATGAAGAACTCACCGATCCCCGAAATACTATCCTATGCCACTTGCAAAATGTTTTGGCTGATATGGAAAATCCACCGCTTCCTTCATCGGGGTGTCGTACGTCACGGTATTGAGGCAGAAGGCATGGGGTATAGTACGTCACGAGAGGTATTTCGGACGTCTCATGCGGCGGCCGACGCGCACTAGACTGTGCAAGGCGGCGTCGGTAACGAGCAGCAACACGCCAATATTTCGCTTCCGCTTCTAGCGTGGGGAATGTTCCGCATCGTGGACGTGTGGGGAATGGAAACAAGAGGCGGACACGAAGACAGGTAGAGGAGAGTGCGTGATAGAGTTTTTGGAAAAGACTGTCCACGAGGGTCCTGCTGGAGCCTTCCTGGAGTAGACGCCTCCAAAGGTGAGTTGCGCAGAGAGATCGTACCAAACGGGTGGGATCGACGAGTGGGAGGCTCGTTAGTAGCAAGAAAGTAACGATGGCTGGCGGCTTGGAGTAGATGATGCTCTGGGCCGCGGTCAGGCCTGCGACGAGTGGATCTGGATGTGTGACTCACCTGCAACTGCATTTTGCGACTCTCCTTAACGATGATTGGGTTGTAGTTCAGATGTTGCTTGATTGGCCTTTAGAGCCTATGAAGATTATGAGGCTGCCTTGCAAGCGTTATACGTCAGTTTTGATGGTAATAACAGACACTTACGAGACTGTCCTGATTCCCTGGGCCCATCCGCATTGGCCATCCAACCTCATGGTAAGCCGCGAGGCATAGTGGCTGGGCAGCACTATTTGTGGGGTGATCCGAACCATGCCATATTCATACAAAAGCAGGTCTGTTTCACAACGAGAATATGTTGTTTTGTACCGTTGCCATATACAGGCTAAAGGTCGGGGCAGACTCCAGAACAGTCAACAAGTGTGCAGAGAGCTAGTGCTTGTTCGACTCAGAGTTGGTGAGGCTGAGGTGACCGTGGAACTTGTGATGGACATTACTATAATCCATCTCGAGTTACATAACGTTCAGCTGGACGTCCAATTTTACATAACCTCTTGATTAGTACATACTTAACCTAGTCAACAGGTTGTGCAGTCGCTACACGTTAGCTGATGTTACTGAGACTTGAAGGGTTCCATGCCAACGAATCAGGCAGAATACAAGATATGCATACATACATGGCGATGTCAATACCAGTGAAGATGATATGATTAATCACCCAGCAGCCTGAGTCCGCTCTAACATCTTATTCACCGCAACAGGCCTCCCAGAAGACGCGTGTGCCATATCCGACAACCTGTTCTCTCTCATCCTCGTCAGGACTTGCAGCAAGAAGGTCGGCGTGGCACCGTGCGGCCTCTGTGCATCGTCCAGGCTCTCCACCGGCGTAGATACTCCACTATGGCTTGCTCCCGGTTGTGTCTGAGCATGTCCGTAGAATGCATTCCTTGCAGAATCAACAAGATCGGAATCTTCGAGGTACCGCTCCCAGAGTGTGTACAGTGAGATGATTTCTTGTGCAATGGTGGCGACCAATGGCATTGAAACGTTGAGTTCAGCAAAGAAAGCAACAAAGTCCTGTGAGGGTTTCTTTCCGTGACTCAATGATGTACTAGAACTTTGCCGCGACGATCTTCTTGGGGAGCTGTGGACTGGCGTCGCTTCAACTGAATGAGACCGCTGTTGCAGGAGCTCTCTAGTTGGACCGTGTAAAACCACGGCAAGGTAGAGTGCCGTGATCGCGAGTAGATGGGGAGGATAAAGCAAGCAGAGATCTGAGCGATATGTATCGTTGATGATAGACCTACAAGTGAGATCAGGTATGAAACACCCCTTGTACGAATTCGCTCACCAAGCTAGCTGGAACGCATCATCTGGCAACTCGAGTTGCCCATCTCCACTTCCCCAATACCGTGGCCCGTCGTCGACTCCCACTCCCACTTCACCAGCTTCTGTCTGCAAGTCATTCGAGCTCTCCTTCTTACAAATGGCCAGCAACGTGCGATATGGATGGAAGACAGTGAGATCACATTCGAGGTCTGCAACGAGGTAGAATTCCATCTCGGCGAGTTTGGAATTATCTGAAAGAAAATATTTCACGCCGTAAGGCTGTTCTGTGCAACTTGACATCGACATTCAAACAATTAGTAGACTCGGTGGTGAAACACACGGCTGAAGAAAAGGCGAGCTTCTGCTACCATATTCTTGATGTGCACGGGCGACTCCTCCGCCTTCCCAGCCACGTAACAGCATGCCGCAATGACGATAAATGGGTCGGTTTCGCAGTATGGATTTTTGATGTAAAATCTTCGAAAAAATACGATGGCCGTTGCGATGACGCGCTGCCTGAAGTTGAGCTTTTT
>KN835249.1:0-69003 GCA_000827255.1 Suillus luteus UH-Slu-Lm8-n1
CGAGTTTACCGAGCTGTTGTCTGTCAGCTTCGTCAATATCGGGATTTACGGCCTTGACGATAGGTTCCTCGATGATATCGCAGTTGCCTGGCCGGACATCCAGGAATTGAAATTCTCAACAAACATACGTTTCAATTCTGACGTCACCTTCGCTGCGATGGTCTCACTGGCGTCAAGATGCAGATCGCTGGAGAACCTACATCTGACGGTCGATGCATCACAATCGACGACAATGCCGCGAGCACAGGATGGGACGGAGACACTTTGGCCCACGCAAACGGCCCTTTGGAAGCTGCATCTTGGGTACACCCAGGTGTCGGAAGTGGCGCGTGTTCCACATATCCTAGCTGATGTATTTCCAATTCTATCGGAAATCGACTTGCATCTCAGAGATGGTTTCGATCTCGGACCTGGGTTCGATCTCGGACCTGGGTTCGATATCGAACTCGCTATGGATTCAACACTGGTCGTAGTATGGGATCAACAAAGCGTGATCCAGAACTCGATCGAAAATCACGGTCACAACTTCGACTCGGATGTGGAAGAGGAGGAGGACGAAGGAGAATTGGAGGAGGTGGATTCGGACGATGAAGAAGAATCGGAGGAGGATTCAGATGATGAAGGAGAATTTGAGGAGGATTCAGATAACGAAGGAGAATTGGAGGAGCTGGATTTGGACGATGAAAGACAATCGGAGGAGGTATATTCAGACGACGGATGAGAACAAGAGGAGGTGGATTCAGACGACGGAGGAGAACAAGAGGAGGTGGATTCAGACGACGATGTGAGATAGGTTTCATCATAACGCAACTGCATTTATGCTAGGATGATATGGCTGGATTTGTATACATCTATGCGGCCAAGAAGGATGCGGACACTTGGTACCACTTATCTAGACTCTGAATGGAAATGTGTGTTGTTTTATCATGCTCAAATATTGACTTCTATATGTGCAGATCAACAGTATCAACACCCAGAATCATCCGCTCTCATTGATATTGCCATGATCATGAGGAGCCAGGAACTTGCTCGCAGTCAAACAAAGTTTCATAGAGCCGTATAATTGCATATTGGGCATATCCTAACTATACTACGCTACAGTGACATTTGTAACACCTACAGCATTGATATACCAGCATATTGACCCTTTTCTTTCTTAATCTCTTCACCCATCATGTGCGTCAGCATCCTAGCCAGTGCTCCTGCAATTTCAATTGCCATTTCCCTATCGCACACCCGCAACTTGCGCGCGATGTTCGAGTTAAACTTGTCGAGACTCATCGGGGGATGTGCAGCCTTGCTGAAAGATGGGCCACGGCATCTCGCAGAGCATGACTGAAGTCGACGTCTTGCTCAGTTTGAGCTCTTGCCATTTTGCGTCGTAAAGCTGGAAAAATGCGACGATGTCCGCCTGAGCTTTGTTGCGACGAAGTTCTTCTTCTTGGCGCAGCCTCTCTTGCCGTTGAGCTTCTTCACGAAGGCGCTGCTCGGCTTGCTCACGAGTCCGACGTTCCGCTTCTTCCTGGGCTTTGCGAAGAGCCTCTCGTTTGGCCTGGGGTCTACCATCGGGATGTCAGTATTCCAAACTTGATGTGGTACGAAAAAGACGGGAAGCTGATCGGTGTCTTGAACGACTATGATCTATACTCGTTGGCGAACGAGCCACGTCCTCGAGGCAACGAACGCACGGGCACAGTGCCGTTCATGGCGCTCGAACTGCTCACTGAACAGGGTCAACGAGGCGAGATCAAGCACCTGTACCGCCATGATTTGGAGTTGTTTATATGGTGCTTCGCGTGGATCTCCTTGCGTTACAAGGAGGGTGTCCTTCGACCACAGGGACCGCGCCCCTTCGATGAATGGGCGACATCAGACGCCGTGGCATGTGGCAACTTCAAGTTAGCTTCACAAACTTTCAGACACGTTCCTGATGGGACGCACGGGAATGGGTGGCAGAATTCATTGTTCAAAATAAATGTTGTATGGTCGCCCAAGACATTGAATCGTCTGGCTGGCCATCTTGTGTCATGCCTCGTCAGCCAATGACGAGACTGTGTGGCTGTGGAGTGAAGACACGCCAACAAAAAGGACAGCAACCCAAACGCACCGCAGAGGACATAAAGTCAGGGATTGACTACATCGCAATTTCCCCCAAAAGACTCCAGAGAGATACTCGCCAGTGGAGATCACACAGGGAAGGTGCTGCTTTGGTCTATCGAAGACAGCACCACGACTTGCGCCTGAGCGCCACTGTACCCTATACATGGGTAGTTGATACTCTAAAGACCTACCCGCACCAGCTCGGGTCGGACTATCTCGTGTGCGATTCCAATAAATCGATCCGGTAGTGGTACGGGCCACGCATATATCCAATGACGACCTGAAATTGCCATTCAAGCTGGGAAGGTAAGTCGAATAGTCTTCCAGTATTAGAGGATTCTAATGTTGAGTTGAATGGTCTAGTAGTAGCAGTAAACTTCCTGAGTCGAGAGGAGCATCCAGTTCTCGGTCACACTAGTCACTGCTCTCGGCAAGTGCCGCTGACAACTTTTCTTCTTGCCATGACGGTCGTCCCGCCTCGCACCTGAGCAGCACTTGCACTCCACAACAATATACCACTAGGTCTTTATATTATATCGTGTCATGACTTACAACAGGAAAACGCACACAGTGTACACGAGTGTCACGTGTGGCAAACCGATACAGTTATATAAATTTGGTCATCGCAGTACGTCCTTGTCACCAATTCTGAACATCGTGGTCACTATTGCCTCCACTCAGCATGGTGCCTTTCACCCGCGAAATTTGACATCCCTGCAGGAACAGTCCACACTGTGATGCTTGACGTTTGACTTCGCACTGCGACAAATTTACTTAGGAACTTTGACGAAGAGCATCATAGTAGGTATGATTCACATAGTTGTTCTTATTGTTATTCAAGCAGACACAGATTATTTTTTAGTCTAATACTGAAGCTTACTGGCACACATCAACTCCTCCATCACCATTTTTGACAGATCGATTTCCTTTGGATCCACTGTGCATTATCCACACGGCCATTTGGCTCCAAGGGGTGCTTAAAGTTTCAGGGCACCCCAGCTCCAAATATGACTTCTGCCAACATGGCCGCGGCTCGCGGGTGCATTATCAAACTGTCAACAAGGTTGCCATGCAATTCAGGTATTTAGCGAACTAACGACACAATTGCAACTGTCCAATGTCATAATAACTCAGTGAAAAGGATTCCTGCCCTTAATAGACCCACACCTCAGAGTTTGTTCTTGCTATGTCAGACGGCGTGATGGGTGGGCTTACAGGACTTCTTGCCGCTGTTGTGATCTGCATTGTACTAAGAAGCTACTTCGCCAAACCGAAGCTGCCTCACGGTGTTCAATTTCCACCAGGGCCGCGGTCACTCCCAATTTTAGGTAGCGCACTGGCAGTTGATGTGAATGAGCCTTGGGTGACCTACAAGACATGGGGCAGTCAATATGGTAAGTGATCCTCAAAATGCTGACACTCTACTCCACGCAGTACTAACTGATGTTGCTGGTATAGGCGACATGGTTTACACCAAGCTCTTTGGTCAGGATAACATAGTTGTCAACTCTGAGAAAATTGCAAGAGCTCTCCTCGAAAATCGGTCGCAAAACTACTCTGACAGACCAGAGATTGCGACTAATGAATTGTATGACTTATTAAAGGATGGAGTGTTCTTGTCGCTTAGTCCTGAACTAGATTTGGCGTTGACCACACTACTGCGTTCATGCGATACAATAGCAGATGGCGTCTTCATCGCAAGATTCTTCACCAATCATTCCGGCAAGATGTTGTACCCGATTTTCGGCTCATGCAAGTGGCCAAAACTCACGAACTTCTATTGAATCTGCTAGAGGATCCTTTGGGCTACCCAAAACATCTCGAAGTGTGAGTAGAATTTTACGTAGTTGCACTCGTTTTTGGCCTTGATAAACTCTCCAGGCATGCGGGTTCCATAATCATGTCTGCGGTGTACTCGTATGAAGCAGAACGCCGCAATGACCATGTCATTGAGCGTGCATTATTGGCTTTGGAGGTCATATTACAAGAGATGAGGCCGGAGGTAGCTGCGATATTCAGCGCATTCCCCTCCCGTAGGCCACATCACAATTACTTCGTGCAATTTCTCACTGCCTGATCTGCAGTTCTCCGTCTCCCATCTTGGCTGCCTGGCATGCGGCTCAAGAGAGTTTCACCTTTAGCTAAGCAGTTAGCGCTTGAAAATCTTGAAAATCCGTTTGCGCGCACGGAACATGGCTTGGTAAGTGCAGCGTGACGTGAAGTATTTTATTCACTGTCAGTTTTCAGCTCGCTGGAACCGTCTCTTCTTGCATGGTCGCTGACCACTTGCTAAAGATCGATGAGAGCAACGGAAATTCGGCTTGGCAGAAGAAAGCAGTAATGGATTCTGCAGCAACTGCGACCGGGGGTGAGCACATCAACTCAGTGTGATTCCTCATACTGATGACATCGTCTCGCGAACAGCTGGCACTGAGACGGTAGGCAGGAAACGGTGGGCGATTAGTTCAACACTGACCATTCCTAGACAGCGGGTGTAATAATGAACTTTATCCTTGTGATGGTTCTCCATCCAGACATACAAGAGAAAGCGCACAAACTTATTAAGAGCGTGGTTGGTGAAAAGAGGCTGCCGACGTTCCAGGATCGACCATCCTTGCCCTATATTGATGCCATTTTGCGCGAGTGCCTTCGGTGGCACCCAGTGTTCCCTCTAGGTGCGTTTCTCGCCCAGTACTCAAGGAACAGACCGGTGATTAGTTATAGCAATCATGCATGCTGCCGTCGAAAGCGACGTCTATGAGGGCTATTACATCCCCAAAGGTATGTAAGTTCTTCCTGATCTGATTCAGCTCATGTTGACGTGTAGCGCAGGTGCTACGGTCACCCCGAACGTTTGGTATGGACGATGATTATTCTTGGAATTCCTGATTCCCAACTTACTCCCGTGCAGGGCGATGTGTCACGACGAAGTGAAATACCCAAATGCGTCTGAATTCAATCCTGACCGTTTCCTCAATGCGGATGGTACTCTGACAGATGACACCGTCAGTATTGTCTGGGGATTTGGACGAAGGATATGCCCTGGTAGGCATCTCGCTGAAGCATCTGTATGGTCTGCGATGGTCCACTTGCTCGCGATTTTCAAATTTTCAAACGCTAAAGACGAGAATGGTAAGGAGATCAAGTTCAAGCCACGGTGGGAGGGAGGGCTTACTGTGTAAGTGATCTTGGGCAGGATTTCTGTGGAGACATGCTCATGTTGATGTATTTATGTAGACGACCCGCGCCGTTTCCTTGCAGTATCACTCCACGGATTGCAGGGACTAATATCGCAGCGCTACAGAATCTTATTAAAGTATCTGTGTAGTACTGTGCATGTATTTTACTTTGGGAAACGACAGGGATATACATAAATTAGCTATGTAACAGTGCAGCGTAGGTGACTAGTAGTGTATTCGTCGTAGCTTGGATAATAAGCGCCGAAAGCCTAAAGTTTATACACCCAAACAACCTCAATTATCGTGAACCCACTCTGGGCCATCTCATATGTCATTATACAAGCCATATGTCCCCAAGACGACTGCTGCCGCCTCAACTCCGGTCACGGAGTTCGACATCCTGAAGGCCTCGCATAAGTAAGAACCACTCGCATCTCCAAAGTTTACTTCTTTGACATCTTCTTAAAGGTTCCTGCGAGATGGCGCAGAAGATGAGGCCAGTACGTCATGGAACGACCAACTAGCGCAGAAATACTACGACAGTCTCTACCGCGAATTCGCGATTTGTGATCTCAAGCATTACAAGTCAGGAAACGTACGTCTCTCGCCTCTTGTACGTGTGTTTGGCGGCTGAGCGCTGATCATCGACCGTCTAGTTCACTCTCCGCTGGCGCACAGAAACAGAAGTTCTCTCTGGAACGGGCGAGACGACATGCGCGAACGCTCGCTGTCCCGAACACACCGCATCTTCTACTTCACTTACGACTCTCGAGCTACCATTTACATATGAAGAGCACGGTCAAAGGAAAGAAGCCCTCGTGAAGGTCGTTCTGTGTTCGAAATGCGTCCGCAAGATCATGTGGAAGAGGAAACACGAAAAGAGAAAGGAAGACGAGGGTGTGGAGGCTAAGACGGGCGAAAGTGATAAAGTTGAGATGCATGAGGATAGAAGAGCACCAAAGTCCAGAAGCCGCTCGAAGGATGTTGAGTGTCATGTCATCGATGATGAGCGGTATCGCACCCGACGAAGACGAAGTTCACGTTCGCGATCTCCGCGAGCTCACAAACGGAATCGGGGCGCCTCGCCAACCCTATTACAAACGAGGAACAGCGGTAGCTAACCCTAGTCATACTTACTATCGAGGTTTCAGAAGTCTCGTGCTTCTCAGGATGTACTTTAGATTGCGTTGTGTAGCATGCAGGTGCACTCAAATGTGTACGTCTTCACCCCTACTCGAGCTAGTTTGGCTAATTCGCTACGAAGTCGTGCTCGCATACCTTTCTCAGGTCCAGTGGGACCTGAGCTGTCACGTTGTCCCCGGCTGGTGGACGTACAACCGGAACTTGCAGCCCGTTCATCTTCCAGTAGATCTCCTTGACGTGTCCATTTCTATCCGTCGATGCGGGCAGCGCGAAATGTATGCGTGGGAGGAGGGTCGTGAGGACTTGTTCTGTAATAACTTAGTTCATCTCTGTATGCGGAAAGGACAAGAAAGCGCACTGATTTCCATCTCTGCAAACTTAAAGCCGCTACATCAATTATATCAATGTCTATCCACGCAATACAAAATGACACATCACGCACATGCATGCACGGCCGCCTCCGAGGAACGTCATCCTGCGTTGACCACGGCTTTCAGCTCTTCTGCGACGTTAAAGGTTTTCTATCACTTACATCAAACCATACACTCCAGGATATTTGATGCCGTTCTTGACCCCCAGACTTGCACTGGTCGTGGAATTACTTTCAACATCTCCAAGATGAAGGCGCTCACCGGAAGGTGACAGCCATCGTTCCGGACGCCATTTCGAGGCATCCTCGCCCCAGATCTCCTTGTTGTGATTTGAAGCCAGGATAGAAATTATAAGCGTCGTATTTTCGGGAACATGGACGGAAGAGATCATTTCGCCAGATGCAGACCTGATTGGCTGGTGTAATGGAAGAACGGAAGCCTGACGAGCACTAAAATGCACCCGAAAAATTGTTTGGTGAGTGTTTCAGGTGATGTGACAAGATGAACTTACGTTCGGCTGAGAAGAGAAGTCGGTGGATACACTCGAAGTGTTTCACGGACTATGGCATCTAGATAAGGCAGCCCCATAAGCGTGTCGTAGGGTAATTCTACGTCTTCCCATGGGCTGGACAGGCCCTGCGCATCCGCATAGTCTTGTTTAGCCTTGCGGATTGCGCTTCGTAGCCGTGCCTGAACGTCCTGCCTTTCGGCCAGGATCCAAAGAATGCGGCATATAGCAGAGGTAGTCGTTTCAAAGCCCGCAAAGATGATCGTGCTAAAAGGGTATTGAGTTTAGGATTCACGCTGGCAGGGTATGTAAACAATGCCCACTTCATCTGGCCCAGCAATTCCGAGTCTGTCAATCGATCGTCATTGGAAGAAGACGCGTTGGCTCGCACTGGCAGTAGCCATCTCGTTAGTAGAACATTTACGTGTGTGAAAAGAAGGTGACTGACGCATGATACTCATGATATCTTTACCTTGCATGCGATTCCCCGCAATTCCGATGAAGCCTTCATTCTCCAAGGCTGCTCTCTTCTCGGCGAAAATCTTCTTGCTGGCAGTGTCCATCACGTTTACCACATGACGAAGGTTTTTTAATGCGTCACTCGGCATCCAATCCATCATTTTGTTCCTCCAATACAAGGAAAATCGTCGCACGATCATTGGAATAAACGGGCGGAGGAAGATTAGGCGAAGAGTGGTTGGTCTGTCAGGATTCATTTCAAAAATGCTCGCGGGAACAAAAAAAACTACGCACGCAAGTGTCCTGATGGCTTCAATGTATTCGTTTTCTTTTGTTGGGTCAAGTGTATCGAATGAGTGACCGAGTGCTGCTTGACATATGTATTCCAGCGCCCCTCTCGACAACCACGGAAGTAAGTTGACCTCCACAACAGCTGCAAATAACTAGGTGAACATGCTATATTTGAACGGGATTTACGCGACTTACAGCCATCAGCTGGAATTTTTGCATTCAAGATGGTGCGTAGTTGATCAGCGATAGGCTGAATTACAGGAAGGAGATCACGCATATTTGCGAGAGAAAATACTGGATTTAGCATTTTGCGCTGCTTCCTGTGCTGTTCGCCTTTCAAATAGGATGATATACACACGCTTCGCTAAGTAAGTCTTCTGTGCACTCACCAAGAGTAGCTATAAGGCCTTCGCCAAAGATGAGTCGATTGCCCCTATCAGGCGGGAGCATCAGCTTACGCACTGGATCTGCGTAAGCAAACTCACATGATGAACATATCGGTCTCCTCATAGACATGTTGCTCTTTCACAATGATGTGATGCAAAGCAAGTGGATCTGATATGTACAGTTGCTTTTGCTAGAGATAGACTGGGGATAAGCAGACATAACACGTCCAAAATAAGGGTTTTCACCCCAAGAAGGGCATAAACCGTGAGTGCCCCGCCGTATTGCTGCACCAAATCAAGGTTATAGCGCAGACCATCTTGGAATATACGGTGATAATTGCCTGACACGTATTAAGATGAATGCGTGGTATCGCCATCGAAGCGCATGTACCTTTCAGCCAGTGCTCTTTCTGTGGTCCTCGGATGTGAGCGAGAGGAGACTTTGGAGCACAAAGACGTTTAATGAGGCTCCATATAATGAAAGCGAAGATGCTCGACCCACAGACTCTCAGAAGAGCCATGGGAGGACGAAGGAGGATTGGGGCTACGAACCAAAAAAGGCTCCACGATGGCCATCAGACGTTGCCATGTGAGAAGGAAGACTGCAAAGATTGGCGCCCGGACCAAGATGAGCTCTCTCCCGCGATTCACACAGACTTTGAGGTTTGGCAGATTGAACAGTCACTTGTAAATTTTGAATGTAGAACTAGTAGTAGTCTTTGGTTTGCCTGGCTGGTTGTGAGCAAGCCGCGGAGTTTGAATGGAATGGAAGGTTCAGAGCAGCGTGCTACCTGGCTTCTTCTTGACCTTTTCAGTAGTGCTTCGGTTTTAGCCTGGCTGGCAATATTAATAATTCAGTGCACATGTGGTGTGTATTTTGTCCGGCAGCCCGTATCTCACGAGGTTCCCGGTTTGATCACCAGAATGAAAACATTCTTTCCGTGCCCTCAGGCTGCTGCGCGTTCCCTTCGTTGACCACCGCCAGCATCATCATACCAACAAAATACCTGTTCATTGTTTTCAAGGCTGTTCTATGCAATGTCAAGCTCCCCAACTGATTTACCAGCTTTGATTGGCTTTGGTTGTGAAGCAGTCTTGTATGGTGAGACTTTTCAACAGCCTCCGACATTTCTTCAACCACTCACGTATAACTGCAGGCAGCTACTGCATTCTTTTCATCATCTCTTGGATAGTCTTGGGTCAGAAACAACGTTCACCAAACCTTAGTAGCCCTGTTGTTTTTGCCAACTTTTTGCTCTTTTTCTGCTGCACTGCACATTTTGCCCTCGAATTCAATCATTTTTATAAAACTCTCGTGGGTTTCCCTATCAGATCGTTAGAAAATACATATCCTCATCCCAATTTTTCTGGATAGGAGTCAACAGGAGTCGATGGTTATTCCGCGGAGACTCCTGGTCTTATGGGCGCAGATTTCCTTATCTCGTTCACGGATCTCGTCGGTGACCTGGTTCTCGTCTACCGCTGCTGGATGCTTTGGGGTAAGAACTACTATGTAGTCATACTTCCCCTTCTTTCTGCCTTCGCTGGCTTCGGTACGTCCTCTCACTTCGACTAATCAACCAGTCAGTGACCAAATCGAATAGCTTGTATAATGGAGGTACTCCACCTCATCATCACTACAGACCCCACCTCGCCCGCCCCTCCGGCCGCTATAACGACCCTGGGGCTCGCAGGGTATATCCTCCCCCTCGCCACCAATGTCGCCGTCACCTTTCTCATAGTTTACCGCATCTGGATCTCCTCCCGTATTGTGAAGGAATCACCTGTGGTCATCGGCCAAGGCGCATCTCATCGTGCGATGATGCTCATCATCGAAAGTGGTGCCCTCTATCTTATAATACAATTCGTGTTCGTCGTACTCTTCGCGATCCAACACCCTGCACTAGGCATCGTGGCGGTGATTGCCACCCAAATATACGTGAGTGGGACCCAAATTTATACTTTTCTAATTTCCGCTCTTTGCTTACTTACGCATCCATTATAGGGCATCGCACCTACCCTCATTATTATTCGGGTTGGTTTAGGAATTTCATCAGAGCATACCACCAAGGCAATAACGTCCACTCGTATTGAATGGATCGCGCGCCGTGGGGACGACACAGGCACTTCGGGTACCCAGTTCACTGTTGAACCCAGCATGGCCGATACCGATATGGATATTCGGATGAAAGACTTCGATCTCACCCGCATGAAGGGACACGACGAGATCGAGATTGCAGATGTCGAGTTGGCGCCTACCAGCGCTTACGAGAGTTCTTCGCCTGTATAACCCCTTGACATACGTACCGAAAACATCTTGAAGCTTGTTGTACTGGTGTATTTGGACATACACGTTCCAGAAATTAATTACGACGAATCTTTGACGTATCTAGCTAATAGAAATATCAATCTGGCATTACAAGAACATCGCGCGTGTGGCACCCACCCCCTCATTCAAACGGCATGCTCGGGTGTTCTAGCATGTACTGCCGCAGTACCGTCCAATCCCTACATCTGTGGACCGAACCTACCCCATTCGCAGTGTGATACAACTTCCCATCATCTGGAGATATCTGGGGAATATCCACTTCCAGTGTGGTATCAGCATGGCACAGCAATGCCTGCCGTAAATATCGCAAGCAATGCTGGATATGCTCTGCAGCATGCGTGCGATTCACGACATAGCCAACGCGGATGATATCTAGGCAGTGAAACTGATGGTAGAGGGAGACTAGGAATGTGCGATTGTTCGGGCCGATCGCGACAAACCCGTCAGACGGGAAAAGCGTGCCCCAGTCATTATCATCGTACAATGAAAAGTGACCCTCGCCGCTCTCAAGTTCGAGACCGACAGGTGGCAGCACCAGGGGGAGCTGGGAGGGATGGTCGTCACCGACATATGCTGTGAATAAAAGGACAGGTCAATTTCATGCCTAAAATGGTAAAAAGTACACAGTTGACGTACTGTGAACGTGAGGAGCTTGGGGGATGAGCTCGCTGAGAACAGAAAGACTGTGTAATGTAAACATCACATTGGCTATCGTGACCAGCACAAGAACGGAAATGCAAGCGGAGACGACATTAGAGGGGTCCCGCAAAGACCACCTCGATACTGGAGAAGTATGCTGAAGACGTCGCGGGTAAGACATTATGATGGTTCATATGCAGCGGGCTTCTGCGAACTGATACACATATAGTGGCCGCGTCGTGCGGTGCCGAAATTGAACTGCTGTGCGTTCATTGCTATATCTGACGAACAGTGTTGTTGTTCATTCTCAGCTGACTGATCCGGCGAGGACCCATAGTGTGGGGCGGTGCCATAAGTGCAAGAGTCAACTCCCAGGAGAAACGTTCACCAGATAAAGTATTCCAAGTTAAGATGAAATCTTACCCAGGAGTAACTTATTGCCCTGATAAGTAGACCCATCAGACTTCCGAACAGTGCCCATTTCCGTGCGAAATGAATGCAGTAATCTGTGCTGCGGTGTGATGCTGTGCTCCACGAACTGGCGGCAATCAAGCATGCATCATGGTGACTCCCAGGAAGGCACGATATCAGATGGCACGATGGCAGTATGTCGGCGCACTTATTGTAAGCTGTGTGAGTAACTATGAACTTTTTGGATTCAAGGTTTTGGAATAAAATATGACACAGACCAACTTCTCAGCCGCATAAATACCCCGTTCATCCTTTCAGTCCTAAAACTGTCACTTGGCGAGCACTAGGTAAGCCTCATAATTACAACACATACTATTCTGGTGACTGACAGACGGTGCACGCGATTGTCGAAGCAGTGGGATTGTAACATTCAACCAAATGAATAAAGAATATTCCCCGCTCGCGCAAAGAACCGAAGAGGAGGAGGAAGTGGAGCAAAGTGAAATCCCGCTTGAAGCAGATGGAACGTGCACCCTAAGCACAAAACGTTTTGCCTCACCGTGGTACATCGGTATTGCCTTGGTTGCATTCCTTGCGATCAACGGGCTCTGCCTGATGACTATGAACAGCCGACTCCGAGCTGTATCAGTGGCACTAGGGCCACTGCTCGACTTTACGGATACCCGGCATTTGCCACGCCCCGATCAATACGATGGGCTGTGATTGATTTTCATAATACATGGGGTCTGGATGCGGAACGGAGAAGTAGACTCACACAGGGCCGCCTTTGGAAGTGGGACGAATGCCAGGGAATCTATTTAGTGCACAATAAGACAATAAATATTAACCAGTAATTGGCTCGCGATAGCCTGTCGTACGGAACCTTACAGTGTGAAAGATAACGAGATTTGTTCTGGACTTGGCAGACATAATGGCCCTGGTGTGGCATGAGGGGCTGCCTCAGAACATCTGTCGAAGCAGTTGAACTTCCGATACATCGAGCGCACTTCCTGCGCGCTGGCACCGCTTCATCATCGAAGCGTAGCTAATATGGAGCTCGGAGCAGATTTACGAAGACCCTTAGGAGAAGTCCTCAATGGCAACCGAGCCTAATTTCTCAAGGTTGCAAAGGCCCCACGGGCCCACGCCCACGAGTCATGAGTTCAGCTATAAGATCAGTTGCATAAGAAGTTTTTATCAAGATCGTAGGCCATACCTCTCGCAACCGTCATCATGATGTACTCCAGCATTCTCTCTCTGATCTGCACTGTATGGATATTTCTTGTTCCGTGTGCCGCCCGCGTTATTGTTAGAGACACAGGTTAGTGCTGTGTTCTAGCTGAGACGAACATCAATAACCTGTATAAATGAACTTGCCCCTGATATAGGTGAGGATCTGCGAATATGTCCTGCAGCTATACGTGAATGTTGCGATAGTGGTGTCAGGAGCGCTGTGGGCGCCAGCCGTCCATGACGAGATTATTCCACATAAAGGCAAGAAGCCGTCGCTCGTCGCTCACTGCTTAAACTGACCGCTCACAGTTCGGGCTGTTCTAAATGCAGCGGAGGCTCGATCGACGCCAGCCAATAGCGCCCTGTGGCAAAAAAGTGTCCATGAGAAAGTATCGCCCAGCCGAGGTAAACACGATCACTCAACTTGTCCTTAAGGCAAGCTACCATTTTTGCTTTACCACAGCTCGTGCGGTAGATCGCAGGGCAAACGAGCCACAACAGACATTCGTTAGCGATGTCCGGCAATCTACCATCCATGAAAGCGCAGATTCAAGGCAGCGTAAGTCAGTGTAATTAGTTAGTTGAACAGTGCTCACCAAGACACTTTTAGCGGTGATTAAACGTACTGATAATCCTGTTGGAGGATTTTTATTTGAAGACGCCGTTCACGACAAGATCAGCAATTCTTAGAACAGTGGTGATCGAGCAGAAGTCTCGCGTGCCCTGCGCGATAAACAGTGAAAGAAGCATTCGTTCATGGAGGGCACTGAATCGAGGGATTGGAAAGCATTATTTAAACATTCCCATACCTGGTTTTTGTAGAAATATTATGATACCAGAATGCCATTCAACTAGCAAGGTCCAATACACTTACATTTCTACGCAAGACCCCGCATTGTCCAAAATACGAACCGTCTCCGTCCATGCGTCTGGAATTTATCAAGCGCACATGACTGGCGGGCTGGAGTATAATTAACCTGTAAGAAAATTAACAACATCTCCGCACCCTCGACTGCTGATATCAATTCTAGTGCACAAGGCACGAGTCGACCTCCATCTGTACAGGGGAAACAACCTGAATATAAACCGTGCCATCCCGCAACTACGGCTTGGCATCGTTAAATCATCGCTAAATATATAATCAAGGACACCTACCCATGTTAAAGTAAGTCGATTGACTTCCAAGAATAACCCGATAAAGAGGTCAGACGAAAATTGAGCACGACAGATGGTCGCAATGTAAGAACGATTCGAAATGACGGGTCCAGGTAAGTAATCGGAAGGCTTGCATATAAAGCGGTTAATGAGTCGGGGTTGTAAACATTTTCCCCGCGAGTGATGACCCGCTGATTGAATTCCAAGATGTGCACGTAGAAACAAGGGTCGGTGCTGAGTGTTTTGGGGGGATAAGGTCCTGAGGGAGACCATCGCGAGGAAGAGCAATGACCATTTTGCTACCACACACGCTGACCCGGCAGCTTGGATGATGCTGAAACTAGCACGTATATGAGGTCCCCACTGCGACCAGGGAATTCCAGCAGGTGTCTCTGAGTGCAGGGCTTTTCCTGAGAAGATGACCATATCGATGACTAGAAAACCGAGACCTGCGTTTGTGAGAACCTCTAAAACAATGATTTGTGACTCCAAAGAGGGCACGTAGCTGTGCTCAAAGTCTGGACAAGTTGTGCCATGGAACGATGGGGTGGCATGAATTAGCTCGAATGGCGCACGCATTGATTCCTGAAGGTGATACACGTCGCCGAGGCGAGCCATGTTCTTCTAATGAAAACAAAGTTATAATGCCCTGAGTGTCGATGACAACAAACTTCTGTTCGTCGACTAGATGGAAACCCGCAATACCATCATCTTCCCAGGATTCTGCTTATGCTGGGCGGCACGGTGTCAAATGTAGAGCGAACTTACGCTCTTCGCAAGCCCTTTCCTCCAATTTATCACTTGTATGAACACGTTGAACCCCACTATGTCTGATGTGCAATAGAGGATAATTATACAATCCCCACAGATTGCGGGCTCCTGCGTTAAAAAAAACATGGTAATGGCCTGAATCCTCCAAAGAATGTTGGCATTCCAAGGAAGTGTCCCCAGAATCTGGATTCGGAAGCAGGGATGAAACTAACCGAAACTCCATCGAAAAGATGTGACGACATTGCTCGGCACCGGTCACGATGCATATACCAGGCAAGGAGACTACAACCACAAGATTCTGGATTGAATCGAAGACAACTGATCCCACCGGTCCCGGTAGCCGATCCTGGGAGAACTGTTCGTGTCTAGGGAATGAATGAGAGAGTTTGATATTTGTGTTGCAGTCCCAAATGAAGAGATTGTCGTCGTCGCAAATTAGGGTTGCCAATTTCTTGAGTGAGGACATCCTTTTGTCAACACCGAGCGAGTTTAGAGTTCTTGTCTCAGCCCAAGCATAAAGCTCACGCTTGTATTGGACGTGGATAGAATTCTGAGTTGCATTCCGTACAATTTTGCATGTCTAGCGCGAAACAGAAGTTAGCATAGGATAAACACCATATAAATCACAGAAAAAGCAAACCACTACACACCGACAAAGGTTTCTGGGAGCAAGGAAGCACATAATATGACATATCAGCTCTGTCGGAAGTGACAAGAACCCAATCGCAACCATCATACTATTTCAAAAAAAGTTGATGCAAACGATGAAGCAGTACAAATCCGAATCAGTGCAAGTCACTAGCGTGCCGAGGCGTGCCGCCAGGTTTCATAATCCGTTAGAGACTCCGCCAGGTTTGATGGACCGCGCGCTTGTACCGAAATTAGTAAGTACAAAGTATTGATTGAGCCAAAATTGAGTCAACTGATCATTCTCTAGAATCTCTACGTCCAACAGCCAGCATTTGTCGGAAGTACGCCTCTTTGAATCTTCCGTTCTCGGTCTTCACAATGACGAATTGCACATACTGACTAGTAAACTCAGACATCAACACTGGTTTCGTGCTCATGGTGAGCTAAACACAGCCTGAGGATACTGGCGGTGTATCGCACCCGGTCAAATCGACGACTCTTGTTCATATCTAAATATCAGATGGTATCATTATTAATATCGTTACCCTCTGGTCACACCGCTCGGCCAGTTGACTCCCTTCATCACCCGAGGCTACCATGTCAGGATGACGAGGAACACAGTTTCACACCTGCCAGGGCCTCTTCGTCGGCGCTTGGCTTTTTATCCCCTGACAACCGCAATTGGGGCGTTTCATCAAGTCCTAGTCATAGTGCTCTGCCTCCCCGTCGATGTCCTGAGTGCTATTTCTGCTAGTCAGGTTTCGGTCCCGCGCGATATGCACAAAATCAATTTTACAAAGTCGGTGGCTGAGGCTGTCAGATCGCCTCATTCTTTGAAACCGAGATATCAACGCCCCTCGGAACAGATATCGCTCGCAACTCACTGCCTGCCCCCTTCACGAGAGTGATCATTGCTTCGGCATGAACAGTGCTTTCAACGCGGTGGGATAAACCCGATATGACTTGTACTGGTCGTCAACGGGGCCTCTCGCACTGCATGCGCTTGCCAAGCAGCAATTTCATTCGTATAAATGGTTTGGTGACATCAAGCATTTAGATTCTCATAGTTCTTTAATCCCAACATCAACCACATAAACACATATCCTTAACCTAATTTCACTATTATCATGTTGACTTCTCTAGCTCGCTTCACAGTCACTCTTGTTCTCGCATCCTCTGTTTTCGGTGCCGTCATTCCAGTAACGACAGTGACTACTGACCCCACCGCGACTGCTACTCCCCTTGCTGCTGAGGGCAATGTTGGCAAAGGTGCTCTGTGGAAGAACAACGTTCATTACAAGATCTCTGAAGCACCTGCACCGACAGCAATTGCAGAAGGTGATCTCTCAGACAAACTGAGTTGCGATTTTTTACTGACATACTCTGTCTCACCAGGCAGACTTGCTCCTTCCCGGCGCTCCGGTGAACTCTGGGAGGGAATCGAGCACGAAGAGGTAGCACGAGACGGAGGTGCACCCTCCCGCCGATCTGGCGAGCTCTGGCGTGGACTTGAGCACGAAGAGGTAGCACAAGACGGAGGTGCACCCTCCCGCAGACCTGGCGAGCTCTGGCGCGGACTTGAGCACGAGGAGGTAGCACGAGACGGGGGTGCACCTTCCCGCAGATCTGGCGAGCTCTGGCGGGGACTTGAGCACGAGGAGGTGGCACGAGACGGGGGTGCACCTTCCCGCAGATCTGGCGAGCTCTGGCGCGGACTTGAACATGTGGAGGTTTCCGCTTCTCCCTGATGCTCGAGGTCAGTTCCTGTGTGTGCCTCACGCCAGTTTTCGGTGCTGATGCACCACATCCAGTTATATTGCCTCATCCGGAAATTAGTACTTTATCAACCATGAGCGCTGGGCGAGGATCTCCGCGCTCTGGCTGTGTACGCGGGCATACACAACACAGTCGGGCAGTTCCATGCGGACCTTTCTTGGTAATAATATCCCTTATAATCTCTTTTGGCAGATCGCCACCTTATAACAATATTACTATACCTATCATACAGCAGTCCACAGCAAGCGCAGAAAGCGCACCTCACAACTTATACTCCGCTAGTTTATTACTTCGATGTTACTTATTTTATTCCACGATAAGTTATTGTTATTTGCGACGTACATGTATCTGTAGGAAATTTATATATGTCCTGCTTGCTATGAATGAGTGAATTGAACCGGATATCTGGGGAGATTACATACATAGCATCAACGGAGCGCTGGTGGATAAATTATTGACCGTTCTCCTGTTACGTGTCTAGCACATATCCAATGACGTAGTGGCTGTTGTGACCTTTAGTGATTTCCAGTGAACTCATCAAAGTACTCATGACAGTATGCACCACACCCCCCGCACGCGCGGGGATACCCAGTAACAATTCTGGTGAATCCCGCGTATGAACTCATCAACAGGCTGACTCGGTCAGTTGCCTCCAGCAACTCTTTAATTTACCGTTCCACCCCACCAAAAAAAAAGAACATCAGTCAAGGCTGCAGGTTCGAAGTTCGAACCGGACATGAAACAAACACATGTGATTGGTGTGTACTACATTAATGTAACATGGAGCCACTGAGCACGCCAGCCCGGGACCTCTAAACGGTCAGCATCTACACCAAGACCTCCAATGGTCCACAAAAACACGGTACAAGATTGATTCCAAATTACAGTCGATGGTGTGAAACCCATCACATCCAGTGAAATAATAGCAATACCTCGAGCATCTGCCATAAATCACCAATAAAAAAAGAAAGGAAAGAAAACCCAGTTCCGTGCGTGGAAGGACGTGTATAAAATAAAAGTATTTGTGGGATCACCAGGATAATTGTAAACTTGAATAATTCGACCAGCGGGGTATCACGCGTCGTAAACGTGTGGGTATGAAGGCCGTTACAGAGCTAATGCAAAAAGGGCAAAAAGTCCAGAACCAACAGAGGTCAGAGCGCTGAGAGGGCGGATGGACAAGGCACCCGAGGGAGAAGAACCCGCGTTAACAGCGCCACCGGAAGAGTCTGTACTAGGCGTCGGCGTCGGCGTGGATTTAGCAGGTGTGGCAGGGAGCCTGTTAGCACAGATATTAGCTAAACACATACTATCGTCGGCATAAGAACTTACACAGTGCTGGTTGGGGAAACGACGGGTGCACCAAGAGATGAGGTGGTGGGGGTAGTAGTGCTGGTCAGGCAAGATGAGTCGCTGCTAGCTCCCACAATCATCTAGCATTTGTGTTAGTGAAAATCCCTCTTTGAACGTAAGGAAGAAATTTCGCTCACAGTTCCACTCCAAGCTTCATTTCCTTGGGAATCTTCAATGAAAAGGACAGCCGCAGTACCAGAAGCGAGGTTAACGTTCCATTGATATGAGAGACCAGTCTGTTGACCAAGATCAACGCTGCACACCAAGAACGTAAGATTGCATGAACAAGAGGAGGGTAAAGAAAACGCACAGAGCCTCGCCACAGAGGTCATCTGCGGAAGCTACCAGAAGGCTGTAGGGAGGACTTGACGCCGTCCAAGTGATTAGAGCACCTGCACACTAATTTGACGCAGTCAGCACCCTAAGAGGTCATTTGCGGACAAATGTATTATAATACCTGGGTAAGGCTGGGGGTGTCAATTTGAAAATCAGCAAATACGCCTTGGATGGCAAGTGCGACAAAGAGAGTGACTGAAAAGAGTGTAGCGAACATGTTGTGGTTTCGCGTGTTGTATCGTTTGCAAGGAGGGTGGGGGTATGCGGGTCGGGGACTTAAGCCGGGTGAAGGTAAAAGGAAAGAAAGATATGGGGATTCCGGATGCACATGCCTCACAAACAATCAATAACATTTAGAACCCCGACCAATCACTTGTCAATGTCAAGCTAGGTTTGCCATTGTTAGACGGTACAACAAGGTTACAATGTGCAAATTTACACAAGCACCAGGCCGTGAGCAAGGACACTGCAAGGATGCCCTAGTACTGTTGGTGACTATCTGCTCATGGTTAATAACATTTAACTTAAACTTTGAGGCCAGCGGTCCTGATTCTTCACAGAAATTAAACTCTGACAGCCTGAGTCACGTGACTCAAGTGATAGAGGAAGCGTCGAGGCATCGGGTTAGGCACGAGCACATTAGCTGACATGACGAATTGACGTCGGCTGAGAGGTTCGTCGAATATGTTCCATGCTCATATGTTCTTTCTTCCTACTTTATCTGCACTAACATAAACACATACGCAGTAATCTATCAGATGATTCAGATCTAAGACCACTGTTATCATTGTGCATCAGCTGTAGCCTGTCAGGGTGGGCGACTCAAGCACCCGGGCGTTTAACAAACAAGCGAGTTCACAAAAGAACAATCAATAAGATATGGCATCCAACTCTTCATTACCATTGACGCTAGAGATGGACTATCGATCTTGAACGTGATAGCGCATGAACTACACAGACAGAAAGCCATCAACGAAATTGAAAATATTTAGCAGACGCTTTCACAATCTTGCTGACCTGATTATTGACAAAGAACAAAATTCGTTCAGCCAAGACCTCAGCAGGCACAGTGCATATATTGCATTATCTCGTATGCCGCCACCTCAACTTTGAAAGGCTCATAAACTTCTGTGTCGAATTGAATACGCGGCGTGGCACAGGTTGACCGAGGTACGAGATGAATGCAAGCTCTTGAAACAGCACCTCAAAGTTTAGTTTCTTCGGCTTTGAATGTCAAGTAATTGATGACACGCAATAGCAAGCATGCATGACGCACCGGGAAGAAAATTTTAGGATGGGATTACTTGCGGCAGCCGCAAGTACTCAAGATCAGTGTCTTTTCAACGATGGTCAGAATTGAATCTTGTCACTATGAAATGCCCACAACAGATATTGAAATTGGGGCCGTTTGGCCTGCCTCAGTTTGAGTTTCCCCCTGACGATGGCTTTCTCTTGATTCTGGAATGATCGCCCTGGACACAGTCCAGTCTTTAGTGCGTATGCGGGCGCGTATGTTAGCATTTCAAGGCGGTATGATTACTCTTACACTATTTTGTCTGTCTTGGATGTTCCACCAAAACAAAGATCCGGCGCCTGTGCCTGATCTAGTCTGACTGTGATCGAGTCTAGTTGGTTATGAAAATGCGGTACCACTTACATGAGGTCATGACGGTGGCCCTGCAGAATGCGATGCTGTGACAATTGATACCCAACTTTGCTAGGTCATGTCCCAAAACCGAGACAAGTACTCACCGCCAAAGACCACTTTGACGGCTCACGCACAGGGATATTTGAAAATCTTTCCAGAAAGGCTCGATATTCGGGTGACATCGTTGAAATTCAACGGTAAATGAGTCATAAACAAATCTTACACCCTCACGCTCATAGTTTACTCCTGACCTTTCCAGCAGCCTCGGCCAATTTCCGCCTCTTTGTCATCCTGCCAAGTGATTCAGTATCCTGTCCCACCATCAAAGTTCGCACATACCCAGAATGCTCAATCACGCTCGGCTCCATGCCAACGCCAACTTGGAAAGCACTCGTGCGCTCCTCTAGAGGCACATAGTCACGTGTAGACGGGCCAAGGTAAAGTTGCCGAGGGCGCCAGATCTTGACTCCCGATGGAGAAAGCATCATCTGCATATGGGCGGCATTCAGTGATTCGGCGAAATGGGAGAAGGCGAAGGGTATATGCACCTGTCGCCAATGTGCAACCCAACCCACAACTCTGGGCACAACGAACAGGACTGGGAAAAAGTCCATTGGGAAGCCTACCGTTACCGTGTCAAATATATTTCGTCTTCACACGATACTGGCACTTACCCATCGCACGGTAGATCAGCCCACTGATAGATGAGTTCTGGTCAGTTATTGTCAGTGATTGGATGAAGATAAATCTGACCTCCAAAAATCAACGTTTGGAGCTAACTTCCTCGAAACGAAGTAATCATCCTTCAACGCTGCATCATGCAGAGCCATCGCGGTATCAAGCAATGGATCCCGGCCCGTCCTTGACCCCAAGATCAATCCCAAAATCTCGCCACAGTGATGAACACTTACACAGCAAACACCTCATCAGCAACCTTGCGAATGATGAATGACCGTGGATCAGACTGCAGATGATCAACAATCATCAAGACAACCAGCACCGGGAGATTGACTACGCACAGTCTTGTATACTCTGTGGCCGAATCCGCTAAGCACCTTTTGGCGCTTCTTCACTGCTTCTAAAAAGGCAGGGACGTTCTTGGGACTTAATAAAGAAATGAGAAGACGACAAAAATAGTTGCTATAAAATCGGACCTGCCAATGGAAATAAGCATCCGAATGACAGCTTCGTTCGCACCTCCATGGAGTGGACCGCTGAGAGGGAAGTGCGTCAGCATCGAAGTGAAAGGAATGCCCATGAACAAAGTGGCAAAGCGCAAATAGAAATGTGTTGAAGGCAACTCCATCTCACAAAGCCTAGAGCCAGTAGGACGCTAAACGATACTTACTACAGTGATGCACAACCTGCCGCAACGGCGCTGAACGGATCAGGTAACGACGACCCAGTCTGAAGTACAGTCGTCGAACTCGCATTCATCTCGTGGTCGGCATGGAGGATAAAAAGGATGTCAAGTGCCTTTACAAGAACAGGATGTGGCTTAGTTGAGTGAAGCTCTGATAAGTGATCTGTAGGCGAGAGATGGTCGAGCTGGTAGAGGAACCTTACACACGCGAAGAGTGTGAGATACAATTATACTCAACTAAATGGGAAAATGGCGACTTACGACTCTGCATAACTCATTCCCGTTGGAGGCACGACGAAATCGCGACCCTGGCGGATGCGGTATGCCATGCTACACGGACTATTATCAGTGGGCGAATAAGTGAGCGACAACGAGTACGCACGCAGCTAATGTAGTAGCTTTGCCGATAAGCCTGAATATTTGCCTGTCCATATTCTGGAGTGCAACAGGATCACCCTTGGCAGCTTTGGTAAACAGATCTTGCCCTACAAAAGGTCACAAAAAAGAACATAATCCAGGTCTACCAACTCACCCTGCAGACTCGGATTTGCCTCCCCATAGTAGCTTCCCAAGTACGCAAAGGCACTTGTAAGCATTGACATGGGGTGAGCATCATACCTGAATGCGCGGAAGAACCCCTCTGCATCAGAATGTATTGGCCCGTGGAGAAGAACCTCGCTGGTGAAGTGGGATAATTGTGACGCGCTGGGCAACGCGCCATATATGAGGAGGTAAGAAACCTCAAGGAAGTTGGAGCGTTCGGCGAGTTGCTCGATTGGGTAGCCTCTACGAAATTTGTTGATGAGCGGTATAGTGACGGGAGAATGCGTGCGTACCTGTACCGTAGTACCCCATTGTCACCGTCAATATATGTTATGTGACTTTCTATCACGGCTGTGTTGAGAAAACCTCTATCAGCGACACGTAAACCACGTTCTGTCTCGTCTTCGGGTCTGTCATTTGGACCCGCAGCAGCACGAATGCCCTTGAAGAAGTTTGCAGGGATCGAGTTGTTGGTGATCCTGCAAGGTGGGTGTCAATCACAGTCGAAATTCTGAGGAAGAGGGACCCACGGGACAGTGTACTCTTTCCCAGTGCGGTTGTCTACAACTCTGAGAGACTCGTCCCGCTTGAGCTCGGATGCAGGAAGTTGTTTGCCCATGTGAACTTGTTGCGAGGAGGTTACTAGTACAGCTGGAGGCTACTCAGATGGATGACACGAACTAACTGGCTCATGCCCGGACGCGAGCAGCCTTGTTATATTCGCATCGATGTCCCGAGGTTCCTAGTTTTACCGGATGACAGTCGATTTCACAAGCTTGGCCGACGAAGGTCACGGGACTGGGAAGTGAAATTTAACATCAAACCATCATGATTAATATTCATGATTCTGCCGCGCTTTCATGATTCTGTGTCAACTGGTCTACACCTGCTGCTAGCTACTTGGGCCTCTCTTGTCTTCCGAAAGTCAATACTTACCATTTGACAGCGTCAAAATGGTCATTCAGTGACCATTTTGCGCATCATATTGCAGACTCACATTGTGATATATGCTTTGGTGGTGGATTATCGCAATATCTTAGAAAGCCTTCTAGCTTGTAGTTTCAAGCTTCAAGACTCATCTGAAATCTGAAATCTGAAATCTGAAATCTGGAGGACTGTCTCGGAAGTTGGAATGCACAACAGATTACTAGCCTTCAGTGTTGCAATTCAAGACACCACGAACCGAGTGAGTTTATATTAATCATTGTAATATCCTTCAAGGCGTTGACGCAGAGTCCAGAGCATGTGGTCAGCAATAATAAGCAAGTTGTGTTTACTCAGTAGTATTGCGGCAACCACCGCAGCAGTCGCAGCAGTGGCGCAGCATTTTCCTTGTGCCTAGGTAACTAGTACTTTTATGTTCCCGCGACCTCCAGCAAGGAACCCTTTACTGAACCGGCGTTCCTAGTGAGACGACAAATATCACTCAGCACAACTCAGCATGTGCAATAGCAATCTGTCATCATCGATTCATCGTCCATATGTATTGAGCCATGCATGATAGGTATAAATAACCATACGTTCATCGAAGTCCATTATTCAAACACCTCGTATATCATCCTCATCCCCATCCCCACCAAATGGTCAAGTTATACGGTTACCCTCTTTCCACATGCACGCGTCTTGTCGCTCTCATCTGCAAGGAAAAGAATATCCCATATGAGTATATCAATATCGACCTGGCCAAAGGTGAACAGAATACCCCAGCTTTCACGGCGAATCAGCCTTTCGGACAGGTCCCATACATCGTGAGTCAATTTGTGACCAGATATATACCGTGCGTTTACGCGTGCCCATGAAGGATGATGATGGATTCATTCTATACGAGTCCCGCGCGATCGCGAGATACCTCATCAAGAAATACCCCAACCAGGGCACTCCTTTGATTCCCAGTGACCCTAAGTCTGAGGCTCTGTTTGAACAAGCAGCTTCGATCGAGGCATTCAACTTCACAGCTTTTGTCACGCCAATTGTTCTTGAAAAAGTGTTACAGCCGTGAGTATCCTCTTACTCGATCTGACGCAGCTTGGAATCTTTTCTCAAGGCGTCTTGGTTTGCAAACAAACGAGGAGCGTGTCAGCGAGTTGTTGGGATTGCTTCAAAGCAATTTGAATGCGTACGACGTGATCCTCGGCAAACAGAAGTACCTTGCTGGTGATGTACGTCTCGTTTTTTTTGTCTTACTCTGGCTTTGAACTAATGGATATCTAGTCTGTCACACTCGCCGATCTGTCGCACTTGCCGCATGGTACTGTGTTTTACGGAGCTGGCTTCCATGATGTGTTTGAGAGCAGGCCTAACCTTGCCAGGTAGGAGCTGAGATGCCCATTGTTGTGGATATGATTCAATTGTTTGATGCGCAGGTGGTGGAAGGATATCTCTAACAGGCCTGCTTGGCTCGCCGTCAAGGATGGTGCGTTCTAAGTATTGTTTAACAGGTCAAGGACCGGAAAGCAGTGCAGTCCCGTTGTATGTACGTAATACCAACAGAAGTCCAGTTTGATATTTGCTGCTTGATTCATAGCAAGGGAAATGAGAACCACACCACTTATGGCGAGGATCACGATGTAATTGTAAATGAGAATCTACATCTACTGCAAGGCGAGCTTGTCAACTAATGCTGAAGTGTACGGTGCGGACAGAAATTACTGGCAGTTTGATTTGCCAAATGTTTCACCAATTGCAGTGCAGTCCAAGTTCAAATGTCTTGGAATTGCACCGCTTGCTCCACTTGCCCATGTTTGACTCCTATCTTGCATTCTTATCTTTTTCTTCCTTCACCATGTCAACGAGGACTTACCCCGCATTCTGCTCCCTCAACCAGCCTGAACTGCAATTCTTGTCAATGCCGGTCCAGGCGCCTGTTGATCAGGCCATGAATTTATATCCTATCCTTGACGAGATATCTTGGCACGAGAGTCTTATGGTCACATTCCAACTTTTTGAACAATTTCTTAGTGGTTCAGCCGCTACAGCGCCGTACTACAACACCACCGCATCTTTACCGGTTGGACATTTTTCGTCCATCACTCAGCATAACATGTCTGTTATGTCTCCTGGGGAATCATCTACTCCGAGCCCGACTCGCAAAATCTTTTCCCCTGTCAGTGGAGAATCATTCACTACGGCTCGCGAGACCGTTTCTCCTGAGGGATCATATATTCCGCCTCACGAGTTGACTGGGCCAATGCGATCGAAACGTGCTCAACATCGCGTTGTTCATGCATGCGATGAATGTCGCAATAAGAAGAAGAAAGTGAGAAGCAGCCGTCATCATTATTTTCTTACCTCTGACCATAGAGCACAGTGTTCCGGGGAGCAGCCACTGTGTCTGAGTTGCAAAAAGGCGGGAAGGGTATGCACCTGGACACCCATAAAAACCTCAAAAAACCGCCCCTGTCACAATTATGGTGTGGCCAAGTTGTGTCGACCACAATCTTATACACGCGAACGGAAATCCATGACCAGGCAGCTACTCATCGGTGACATCGCAGCCCCAAAACCGACGTATCCCATCAAGCTTCAGGATATACAGGGTGCAGCTACTTCTGCATTTGCCATACAAAAGCCTCAAACAGTGAGCTCATCTTTTGGAGTCGGGTTTCCGGTGGAGATTTCCAGCCGTCGGATGCGGACTGTTGATTTTAACTGGAGTGACTTGGGTCCGTCTGACCTTAATCAGGAGTATATTCCGCTGCCTCTCACCCCGGGCCGTCCCCCATATTGTGGCGACGTATTGTCTCGTGTACATCCTCTCCACACGCATCAACGATTACTCCATGAAGATATCTACCCCCGGGCCCTTGCCGGCCGGTGACATGACACCTTGCCAGAAGATACATTCTGTCCCTACGTCCAATATAACCCTCCCTGGGTGTCGACATGACACTGTTTGTTTGCTCTGCTTTGGACTGCGGTATGGACGCTATCACTATAAACTACACAGACGCTTTAGCGATGATCTGCGTTATGGATACTTATGACACGCTTTTGCAATGGACTACGACATGGACTTCTCAACTGTTGACTACATGGATCCGACATTACTCGCACAGTCATGGACTTCTCCTAGTTATCGACTGACCTCATATTTGAAGTTACGTTGTGTAGAGATAAACTCATTGGCTCATCTGAGGGAGTGGCAACATGCACACAAGTTGTGCATCCACTGATTTGAGGGAATGGGTGCAACATATGAATCGAGCCTGGCCGAGCATATAGTTTGACCTTACGTAAATGATCTCAGTGTATTGGAGTCGCAACTCGATGTCAAGGTCAGAATTCGCGTAATTCTTCCGAAAGTCAATTTGTACCTGGGGAACATTCACGCTGTATTACAGCAAGTCTTCTCCGTTCTCTTTAGAGCCAACCTCCAAGGGTTTGGGTGAAACAACCCGAATATCAAAGAAGCCAGCAGGTGACTATGATTTGGCCATGTTAAATCATTGTTGTATCTCGAATCATAAAAAACACCTACCCTTGTTAAAGTAAGTCGATCTTGTTCCAAGAAAACCCTGTCAAAGCGATGCATCGAAAAAGGTTCGGCACAGACAGAAGCAATGTAAGGACGGTTCGAGGTCAATTCTTCATCAAAGCACGACTGAGCAAACCAACCAGGCTTGCAAACCAAAAATTCTGTGGAATCAAGGTCGTGTGTATTTAATAAGCGAGCAATAAGTCGCTTATTGAAGTCCCAGATGTGTACGTAGAAGTGAGCATCGGGGGAGAGCGCTCCCACCCTTTGACCAGGTTCAGGAGTACGATCTAGAGGAAGAGTATATGCCATTTTGCTACCAAACACACTGATTCGATGGCTTGGATGATGCGGAAAGCACCACGTATACTTGGGTCCCCAGTCCAACCACGGGATCTCAACAGGAGTCTCTGATCGTATGACCTTTTCTGAAAACATCGTCACATCGATGACCATCATTACAGGCCACGAGAGAGGGAGAATTTCTAAAACCATGATCTGTGACTCCGGAGAAGGTAAGTAGCTGGGAATCAGGTCTGGGTGAGCTACTGCGCCGTGGAACGATGGGGAGGCATAAAGACAATAGTATGGCAAGGTGGGTGCTGACTCTGGGAATGAATTGAGGACGGGGTTCAAAACCGGAAGGAGATATGTGGTTCGACACCGGGGTGTGCCATCGAATTCTTCTAATGTGTACAAGATTATATAACCTTCTGGCTTGATGATAACAATCGTGTTCTTGTCGACCAGATGAAAAGTCGCCTGCAGTTGCTCTCCTGGTTCACACAAGACATGCTGCTTTTGCTAAGCGGCAGATTTTTCAAGAATAGAGTGGACTTACTCTTTTAACGTGTCCTTTCCTCCAATCTATAACTTGTATGAACATGTTGGACGCTGTGTTTCGTAAAGTGTGATACGTGTGATAGAGCACAACTATACGATCCCCACAGATTGCAGGCCTACCCACAAGACGAACAATGTAGTTGCCAAGTGCAGCAGATTCACAAGTATGTCTGCACTCTAACAATGTGCACGCGGAGTCCGGATGCGGAACCTGGGATGAAGCTAGCCAAAAGTCGACCCAAAAGATGAGGTGATCTGGCTGGGAATGGTCCACATTGAACACATGAGGCGATGAGACCGCGACTACAAGATCTTGCAGTGGGTCAACAATAACTGAACGTCCGATTAAGCCGTATGGATGTCCGAACTGTTTGAACAAGCCATGTTCGGGCCACACGTGAGGGAGTTTGGTTTTTGTCGTGCAGTCTCGAATCAAAAGACCGTCCGTTCTCCATACCCACAAAGTCCCACATTTCACGGTTGGTGGCCCTATGAAACGTTGGTCTGAATTAACCACATCTTGGAAAACCGTATTGACATGAAAACCGGCCCGCCACAAGGATGCCAAGTTCTTGAGTGAGTGCATCTTCCTGCTGATAGCGTCTGCGCCCGTGGTTTTATTGAGGCCTTGAGCGTAAAGTTCAAGCTTGTATTGGATGTGGACCGAATTTTGAGCTATATCCCAGGAATTTTTGCAGGTCTAACGTGACACAGAAATCAGCCTCGCGGATTCCGGGAACATGAAAAACAGGGAAAGAACAGACAATTGCAAAACGACAAAGGTCCTTGGGGGTAAGGAAGAGTAGAATGTGACATATCAGCTCAGTAGGAAGCGACGAAAACCCAACCGCCATGGGGTAAGCACTTGAATAAATTCTTGATTTGGAGCCAGTGGGCGCTCGTCTTTTGATTTGTCAGCTCCACCTTTCCTCGTCTGCATTGATTCCGCAGAGCGCCTATCTCCTCATCTCTACCAGAACCTCACCGAATCATATTCTCCCAAACATCTTTTACATTATTTGGTTAGCTCCTCCAAAACGCTGGGCATGTCGTCTGTTAACTCTGTTTGCGCATTGTGCCTGGTCGATGGCAAAACCTCCGCGCGCTCGCACATACCATTGCTAGAGTCTATCTTTATCCACTGCCGGTGGCACAAGCCTACAACGCAGGTTTTTACCCCTTCCATCTCTACAGCATCAACGCACGATAGACCGTGCATGACGTATATTTACGCCAGAGTGGTATTGCCCTCACTGACTCAATTGTTCTCATTCCTATGGCATGGCAACCCAAGTCGACTAGTATTACTTTGTGGTATTTACTTATTTTCTAATGGCGTTGCCACAGTCGAGATTCAGTTGACTGGAGCAATGTTTTATGCCATAAGCTTTCTGTGGGATGACGATTCAATTTTTGCATCAGTGTTAATTTGAATAAGCGTCCAGGGTACGCATTGACAGCTGCATGGCACGGGTGAGCTACACTCTCAACCTGTTCTTTTCTGATGGCGTGGCTTGGGTCTCTCTTATAGGCGCTAGTATATCATGGACGCTGCCATGAGGTGCTTGTTGATTAAGTTTGACATCAGCCTGTGCAGTTTGAAGAACAACAAACCGGCTTCGTGCGGTCATATCAGCGCGCCCAGGTTTTTTTTTGCCATGCCATCTCTCAGCGCTCGTCTAGCTGTACAGCCTAATGGCCTGGCTGGCTTCATGCGGTCATACCGGTGCGCCCAAGTCTTTTTTCTCCGCGTCATCTGTCAGCGCCGTTTGGAACTGGTCTAGCTGTACAACCTTATGTCTGTCGGGCTTCATGCAGTCATATCAGTGCGCCCTGAGTCTTTTTCTTTTCCATGTCATCTTTCAGCACTGCTTGGAACTAGCCCAGCTGTGCAACCTGCTGTCTGCCACTACCGTGACCCACACCCTCGCTATTTTTGGCCTTTATGATACAAAGCCCGATAACGGAGGCAGAGTGAAAAAGGTGCACAGGAAGCGACACATAGATCGAGGACGAGGAGCAGGGATAGCAGACATTGAGATATGTGCTCGCACACGGGTATGTTTGCTTCGTATAAAAATACCTTATATTGACAATGAATTTTTGGTCTAGCCTTGGCATGCCGACACAATTCGCTTCTCGGTGTCCGAGGATTTCGCCCATGCAAATGTTTCACGACCAACACTTACGTTGAGCCCCTGTTTGGTCAATTGGCAAGCCAGAAGCGGAGATTGTTGATCGTCCCTCGATCTTATTTTAGTGGTCTGAGCACTAGGTGATAGTATATATGACATCGCCATCCATCTGCCAAGTCCGCCTTTCACTCACGCCCTCATTCTCTATCAATATGATCGTAGTCTTCAATGATCCCACCATGTGGCCAGTCATCAATTCATATCGTATTTCCAGCTATTTTGTAGGTTCGTGGACAGCAGGTGGATGTTGTTGCTGATGTCTCGACCTAACCTTGACTTTGGTTCCGCAGTTGCTGCCTCGGTTGGAGTCACGTATGACTGGGGTGAGCATGATAAGGTTATAGAACTGCTGATGTCCTACAAGCATTTTCAGCGCTTACATTCGGACAAGAGGTACGCTGATGCTATGACTGGGACAGTCATCTCGCTAATAATGGTTTTATAGGCCGATTTGATTTGGGTAAGTTGAGTCCTCATGTCAAGGGAGCACGCATTTAAATCTACTTGATCCCAGGGGCAACGCTGGTCCCTAATGACAGTTCTGTATCTCAGTGTATGTAACTTGCTTGTCACGGGTGTCATGTTGTGCTGACTTCAAAGTACTCTAGTTGCGCTACCTTGGAGTTGTATTCTCTGTGTATGTTCGGACGGCGAAACAATTGGTCTTTTGCTAATTGTCTATCTGTTGTAAACAGCCTAGACATGTTGGGCATGTCTCCTCAGTATATTCACTGTTTTGCTTTTCTGACTAGCGGCATACAGGCAGTGTTCCAACTATACCGCTGACAGATTCAGTGAGTCATACGTACAAATGCGTGCTATTGCCCTCCAATTGACCACGGTGCCCTGTAGGAGTATGATTCCTTCCTGACGTCTTGGTTTATTAATGACTGCCACACTATACTGCCACAGATGTGAGCCTGTTTGGAGTGTGCTACGCGAGGCTGCACTGACTGGATTCCTCAGGCTGGATTAGGTATGTCATATGTAATTGGACGTGTGTTGTGATATATCCGATGTTGTGGGGTGAGCTTGGCACTCGCGAGGTGATATTGACTTGGCTTACACATTTTGCAAGTCATCAATATCACTCGGCTAAACGCCATCTATCAAGGATCCAGAAAGATCCTGATATCTCTCATTGCCACCTTCTTGGCTGTCAACATTTACAACGTAGCGGTCGCCGTAATGACAACAATGCATACTTTAGTGGGTACGCCGAATTTTGGATGAAAAAGAATGCGAACATGGCTCATTGATGCATACCAGAGGAAAGCATTGTCTCTGGCACCTATCAATGCACAATCGGCTATAAGGAAGATATCACACTTCTGGTTTCAGTGTGCTGGACACTCTCCACTGCGTGGGAGATCCTCGCACTGTGTCTTGTAATCTGGATTGCAGTACAACACTTTCGCGAACTACGACAACATTCGGCAGCAGGAATTGTCAGGAACTGTTTCACGGTGTTGATCAAAACTCACGTGCTTTACTTCGCGAGGTGAGCTCATGCTGTGAATATAGCTCCCGTTTCCACTCAAGGACATGCCAGTTTTGTTGCTGTTTCTTGCTTCAGCCTCGTTATTGATTTGTCTCCAACACTCTCAGCGGTACGTCGATCTTTTGCTGGTCCCTGCATGTGACCCTGGTTTATCACTTCTATAGGAAAATGCCCTGAGCAGTCAGATTTGTGATGGGTTTCTTCAGCTTTTGCAGGTCGTACAGTCGTTTGTGCTGGGACCACGCCTGATCCTTGGCGTTCGAGAATATCACGCGAAGCTCGTGGCTGATTCTGACGCAGCAACTGGCATGGCCACAATGGCTTTCCAGGAGCGCGTTCATATATCGACTGGCAGTGGTGCGTAGCACGGGAGATGCTCGGTGAAGTTATCTGTTATCTGGTGATTCGTGCGGAGCAAGAGATTGTGTTCTTGGTCTCAACATTCGTCCAATGCGGTATTTATTTAGTCATTTGGTGTTTCGAAAGGGATTTCAAGCATCCATACATAGCTGGTCTTGGCAATGTTTTCGCAGTATTTAGTTACACAAGTGATCTGCTATGCCTCGTGATAATCTTGAAGCCAATTAATATCCTCGATATCTTTACTGGCACTAGTTGCTCATATATATGCCACTGGTTCTTCTTTTCTGCGTGCTGACAATCATCCCTTGCAGTATAGACTAATAGTAAGCATGTGAGATGTGTGATATAGATATTCAGGAGCACGTCCTCAATCCGTCCATCTGTAGTAAATGTTGTGGGTTCGATAGGTACTAGTAATAGGGGTGAGTCTTCACCTGAGGTCCGCCCTATTCTTTTACCCCAACGTTTCTGTAGAAATGGTATATTTTGTGCATGTCGCTGAACATCCAAAAGTAAATACGGAAGATGTATGATAAGGATATCTAGGAGAAGCTTCTAATCGAATCTCCTGCGTCTGTAGCAGATATTGCGAGGCTTCTTAGGCATTGTAATCATGGTCTATAGAAGGACGGTCAGCAATACTCGTGAGCGGTGATGAACGGAAGAGACGAACATGGTAGTTGTGCGCTGGTATCTCTGTGATGCCATCCTCTAACCGAAGCTCAACTTTGCGGATGATGTTGGCAATCACGGTTCCGAGTTGCAGGTATGCGAACTAATAAACATCAGCCAAATTCGTCTCAGCAAGCATATAACCAAGCGCACCTGCTCGCCGATGCATCTATGCCGCCCAGCACCGAAGGGTTGGTACGGACTCTCAGTCCCCTTGCTTACAGCACCGAAACCATAATCAATTTTTTCGCCGCTCTCGTCGGAGTAAGTCTTGAACGCCTGGGCAGCAACGCCCTCGGGGTCGCTCCACCGTGCCGGGTCCCACTTCATGGGGTGAGCCCAAATATGGGGATCAACCTGACTGACGGCAGCAGAAGCAAGCACGTAGTAGCCCTTTGGAACGACATAAACACCATCTTTGGAGGGGGCAGCAAGAGTAGCAGGAATTGGGACATCAGAACGGACGTAGCGCATGATGCTGTGAATAGGCGGATGCATGCGGAGCGTCTCACGAATGACAGAATCAAGAACTGGAAGCTTGCGGAAGGCCTCATAGGTCATCGGGCGGAAAGAACCATCCGGGTTGCCGAAATGGTCGACTTGCTCCTGGTAAAGTGCTTCCCTATGATGACGATCAGTATATGTTAGCTGCTGATAACAAACAAGACTCACTGGACGTCGACGTCATGAGCAAGGTGAAGAAGTGTCCATGAACCGGAGGCGGAGCTAGTGTGCTGTCCTGCCATTAAAAGGGCAATCATGATGTGCGCAATTTCGTGGTCACGGAGAAGTTTGCCGTCACGATATTTTTGATCCATCAAGGCGGAGATCATATCAGGTTCGTCCTATGAATGCATTGTGAATATTGGCTGGGTATCATCAAAATAAACGCCTTACAGAGTGACCTAATTCTCTGCGTTTGCGGATAATGTCGGTATAATACTCACTCATCTTCTTGTGCGCTTTGTCCCGACGACGGTAAGATTCCAAAGGCAAGTTAGGGAACATGAAATTCAGTGGAGTAAAGCCCCCATCCAGATCGTTGTAGAGCGCAGAGAACGATTTGTCCAAACCATTCCTGACCTCCTTGCCTTGAAGTGTCCTGCTGGCAGTCAAAATAGTGATTTGTGCCATGATATCTGTCACATCGAAGCGTCCCCATTCATTGATGTCGTTCATTTGCCAAATAATGAATGCTTGGTCGGTGCGCATGTAGTCGTCGACTTCTTGGTCAAACATGCTCACGTAGGCCCGGAAGTTCTCAGTTGAAAGGCCAACTTTGACGAACTTCTTTTGCTCCATGAATACTTCGTTGGGGACATCGTACACAACGTCTTTGCCGAAGACGGGGGTCGTGAGATGCTGCTTGTGGCTGAGAAAGACATTTACGAGGCCAAAACAATTGCACATACCGTGTAGGCGTCTTCCGCAGAGAACGCAGTCGATTTACCACCCAAAACAAAGTTGTTACCTTTAGCGCCAAGTGCGACGGTAACCTTGCGTCCAAGTAGAGTGAATGTAAAGACATCGCCGTACTGAAGAAGAGTATGAGACAAAATCATGACATGAGAGAGCTATGTCACACGACCGTACTTTTTCCCTGCACTTGAAGAAAAAATCGAGTGGGTCATTGCCGTACGTGATGGAAGACCCAATGAAAGGGATCCAGTGGAACACTTCTGGAGGTAGTGAAGGATCCCGGGGAACAACCTGGCGATATTGCATTAGCAGACACGCGAAAAGGCATTACTGGACACTCACCAGCTGCTTGAGGATGTTCAGCACGACGACGAGAATCGGCGTATAGAAGAGTCCCAACAGAATGGCTCTGCCAGGAGAGGCGGCGACGTACTGCTGCGCAGCATCAACGAAAGCTGCAATGTAGCCCGTAGCTGGGGTAGCCGAATCAAACGCCATGAAGAAACAAGACAAGATGCAAATTTAATGCTCCCGCGCTGTCCAAGGGGCACTGGCAAGTCTCACGAACGCGACTGGTATAACTTGACTTTTTCAGCGCGCATTTTATCCTCCAAAATAGGCTATCGAACCATGGTACATGGCTTAGTCAGCTCGTCATCCGAACCAATCATAGCTCTCTAAAACTACCACTGGACTAGGTTCCGACGGAGAGAAATCAAAAGAATGTGGGGAGCATTACATTAAATTATGGTGCATTACGACGCGCAAAAACTAAATAAAGCAAAGCTATGCACCACCACATAACTCCAGGATGAACACCGCCTTCAAACCGACCTGTATGTCCTTGACTCTCACATTCACATACTGTCCTATCGGGATATTCGTAGTCTTAGACGTGACAATTGTTCCTCGTAGACCAAGTGATGGGACCTGGCACGGAAACTGGTCCGTCAGTATGCCGTGCTTGTGGCTGGGCTCTGTGATATATGCACGGAGGGATTGCAGAGGGTTTACGCGATCACTGGGAGGGTTCGGGTGGTCAAGGAAGCGCTTGATGTACATGAGTGTCCACTGCGTGCGATGAGTCCTCTCGGTATACTTCCAAAGCCTCTCGTTAGCAAGCACCTCCGCGGCGTAGGTAGTGAGCCACCCGGGAGTGAAAAGACGAGTAGATGCATTCGGCCGAAGTAGCGCATCCTTGATTTGCCAGTGCGCAACCAGATCGTTGTACCGTCGCAGCGGTGACGTGACACGCACATAACCTTCCCCTTCTGGGATACCCATAGACCAGTGTATACCTGGCTCAAGGATATATTCGACAGGTGGAATGTGCAAATTCGACTTGATAAACTCCGCGTGATCCACAAACCCATCCTCGTCCATCTTCGCGGCTAGCCTCTCAAAATCTCTGTGGTCCTCCAAGGCTATCGGAGGCCGTGCAGAACGACGCAGCATTGGCACTCCCTTTGCGGCGAGCCACCGTGAAGCAACGCGGGATGCTGTTTTCATGCAGTCAGCAACAAGCAACCGCGAGCCACACTCTACTATCTTTTGAGAGTACACTTGATAGGTAAGTTTAGGGAAGCCGCGATAATACGAAGCGTTCCAAGATGGTGTTGTCGGAGCGCCGTGGATTGGTTTTGTACTAGCTAGAAGAGTGGCCATTGAAGCTGAGAATATGAATGGATTTAGTGTCTGGCGGTTACGTCGTCGGAACCTGCGTGTCAGGTCGTCCATGAGACGTATACTCTCCACATCTCTGGTTTCCAGTACAGACTCATGGGAGACTTCAGGAGTTTGGGGTGCTCCGAATGGGTAGCCAAATTGAGCTCCTCCGTTTCCAAGAAGTCGGTCAACACTATCGTAATCAACTCTTTTGACGTTGCGAATGAGACCCGCTTTAACATCATAATCGACCATTCTACCTTCAGCATCCACCTTGAAGCTGAAAGTAAGTACGGGCTCAGGCTCCCCCTTCCGAGAATACGAGCCCAAACTTAGTCGGTTGTGGGTAAGGGAGGGAGGGAGCATAGGCCATGTCCTGTGAATGAAGTATGCGGAGGAGCCCATTCGACGTGCTGCTTCAGAGACAGCATGAGTCGGTGGAAGGACAGCAGTAGGGTCTGCAATGTGGACGTGTATCCAAGCCGAACCAGGCTCGTTAAGATCAGGTTCTACCGACAAGCCGTCGTCCAGCTCTTCTGCGCTCACGTCGTCAATCACGTACACTGGTAAGCTTCCGAAGTCGTGTCGCAGATGCTCGACGGGATCACGATCATATAAGTCTTCTGGTCCTAATGGTTTCTCTGGATTCGCCTGCGAGGTTCGCATTGAAGACAGGCTCCTTTCGACAAGAGCGTCCTGATCTCTGAGACGCTGCGACTCCTCGCCCGACATCAAGTCCAGATTCAGCTCCTTCCTCTGGGCGACGATATCCTCCCAAGGGGCCATCTCCCCCATCTCTACTAAGAACTGCCGCAGACACACGTCGTCCACCATTTTGTGGGTGTATAGGCCAATCCTCTTGATGATGGATGCGACCACTCCAGCAAAGGGATCAATAGAAACGTTACGCGTCCTGCGTAATGCAAGGTGCAAGACATCAAGGATGGTGCGATCGTCTAGGGAAAATTTGATATCCTTTATGACAACTCTGCTCGGAGGCTCATCCACAGATTCGCTAGCCTTCTCTCGGGCATTAAGGATAAGCCCCCGAGCTTTCTCGATAAACGCCTCCAGTTTTGGACTCCTTGTCCGCACCATATCCATGACTTGCTGCAGTTTGAGAACATGGTTTTTTGGACGCACATCATACATGAGCGCAAGTCTCTGAGACTGGATGTGCGGCACAAATTCCATAGGGCGACCCATGATATATTTATGCGTTGCGATAAGAGTCGGCCAGCTCTCCGGTTTCCAGTCGCATAGGATAAACGCAGCCATTGCAAGACTGACGGACCCCCACTCGTCTGGATCCTCCGCCTGCACTTTCCTATATAACGTCACGTTCTTCCGCCCGATGGCCATGAATGCCCTGTTTATCGCTGCTTCAGCCTCCCGTAGGAACTTCAGGATTTCGACCCGCGCATTAGTCTCTATGCGATCCATTGGGGTTATGCCGGTGCCTGCGCGGAGGGTGAGGTCCCTGTCAGCCATGCGAGGGACCCCGATGTACGCATCTGCCTCGACATGTTGAATGACTTCGCCTGAACTTATCAAGGAGAGATGCCAAAGACGTCCGTTCACATAAGAATGGCCTAAAACGATACCATATGAATATATGGAACCTCTACAACATCATGAGTCATCGAGAATAGAAAAATGAGCCACAAACCCACTTTCGAATCTCAACAAGGGAACCAGCTTCTATAATAGAATCAGGCGAATCGTCCTCTGGTCCTACCCCAAGGTCTGCATCCTCCACATCATTTACGAAGGCAGCTTGCGTTTCTGTCATGGGTAGCCTATGCTTCACCAACTGCAGTAGACGCATTTCGTCGCCTCGTAGCGTCTTCGTGTGCTTCCATGGACGTTTGGGAGTGAATTTAGTACCAGAGGCAACACGGATAAGTCTATCCGTTAGCTTAGAGGTTGCATCGAGCTCGCTTTGTGGTAGCTTTCGATGTGGACGTTTAAAGCCCTTTGAATCGTTTTTCTTTATTGGCGCGACTACTGGAGATGATTTTCTTGGCTGGACATTGGGCCGAATGTCTGTAAGCAGCTGACTGGCGCGTCGATGCATGAAAGGAAGCGGAAGAAAATGCAGGTGTGGCTGTGCAAAAAGTGAAAGACCAAATGAATTTGGCTTGTTCGCTACAGCCCATTATCCATTCATCTTCCCTTCATCGTTCATCACCATGTTCAAACGAGTCGAAAAGAAACGCAAAAAGCTGGAGGAAGAGGAAGAACTAGGAATTGATGAAGATATGAAGGAGTTCATGGGGATCAACGACACTGATTCAGATGAATCTGCATCAGACTCGGATTCTAGCTCTGATGAGCACTCAGGCGCAGACCAATTGCAATCAGGCGAAGAGGACCTGGAGGAAAATGGAGAAGAGGATGGAGACGAAATGGACGATGATGCAGAACCGCCCATCTTGCTGTCAGAAGCATTGAGAGACCCCGTTTATGTTGTATCGCTCGACCCAGATGTCCGAGCTTGTATATTATGCAAGGGCAAGGTCATCAAGGGCACTCAAATGTCGACAGTCCACAAAGCATCTATTGTATGTCCCTTTCTCTGAATATGCAACTGAAAAAAGACGGAGGTTCAGGCTGCCGCAGGCCCATACACGACGTTTCGAGCGTTTCAAGACCTTAGCAGCGAAATGTGATCCGCAGAGTGACGCCTGGCAAATCGCAAGGACGGTACAAAAGGAGGCGTCGAATCCTACTGGCACTCAAAGTTGCCCTGATGTAGAGGGCGGTATGTCGAAGCGTGCCCTCAAACGAGTGAGTGGTGTATCGCACTGTGATTCGAGGCGGGTTTCTCAACGCTAGGTTTTCAGTCAGCGAAGCTAGCATCAATAAAAGAGAAGCGAACGCTTCACAATAAACTTCGTGCCAAGGCAAAGGCAAAAAAGGCTGCCGACAAAGTTTCATCATCCCAGGAAGCAGCAGGGAAGGAGTCGTCGGCAAGCAAGACGCTTGTGAAGCAGAAGTCGCAAAAAGCTGGAGCCGCGACCAGCGACAATAAATCAAAGAAGAGAGGGGAGGTCGCTGGTGCTAAAGTTCACAATGCAGAAAAATCCGACGCGTCGCTTGTCGACAAAAGGACAGCAAAGAAAGGGGAACAGAAGTCCCCCATTTCAAAACCTCAAAACGTAGAAAAATTGGACGTATCGCCCCCAAAACCATCAGAGCCTTTAAAGAAAAAGCGTAAGGTGCAAAAGGATCAAGTAGTAACCCCTTCTGCTCCACCGCGATCACCAAAACAATCGCAGGAGAAACCTCTCAGAAAACCGAAGGCGCTTCGTGAAAAAAGAACGGCCAAGAGCTAAGGCTACTTAAGTAGGTAGGTGATGTTGCCGATTGGTCCACATCACATGATTCCGATAGATATGCATAGACAGCTGTGAGATAAATTACTGAAGGAACGCAGTGTCACGAAGGTATAGTGCAGTGCTCTACAACAGTGACTGTAGGACTCTGTCGGTCATTGCAATGACCTAAAGGGATTCTTTCAGCAACGTTAATGCTCCTACCAGAAATACGTACCTGGTGAATATTCGGTCTGTCTTTGGGATTAATTTTCAGCATACAATCAATCAAATCTTTCAGCCCTTGTGAATACGCCGAGCTCGGGTGCTTGTACTGAGCGTTCAGTACAGCCATCGCAATCGAACCACCTTGTTCGGTGGTTTGAATGTTTTCAAATGGTGAGTGTGAGTATGCAAGAGCGAAGAGCGTGCATCCGAGTGACTACGAAGGGTTAGAAAATGCGTGAGCGGCGACGGGAAAACTCACCCATATGTCAACTTTTTCGTCAAGAGTGGTGCCCGTCTTCACATCGAAAAGTTCTGGAGCGCGGTATGCCATAGTGCTTTGTTCCGCGGCAATATCCTGTGACGTAAATATGAGATAAAATACAGTAATGAATATAGAGCTGCATATACCTGCTGTAGTAGAGCCAGCGATCGATTGTCTATCTTTATTCTTGCTTTTACAGTACTCCCAAAGTCCATCAGTATGGGTGTGACTCCGTCGTCCGCGATCATGATGTTCCTGCGATACACGTGTCAGAATTACGATAACAGATTGACTATATTTTTACCCGGGTTTCAAGTCCCGGTGGGCGTATGGGACGTGTTCACCCTTTCCCTGCGGCACATTGCCATTTTGAGCGGTTTGAATTGCAGATACTTCCTCGTCGCCATCGAATATCACGTCCCCATCCCCCTCGGCACGGTGCTTCGTCATCAGGGGCATGTTCACGGACTTGTCGTAAGAGTAGCCGCCCTCATTATCGCCCTCCGGTTGCGGGAAAAGCTCATCCTCTCCGTCGGAGTGGTTTTCCTCCACGCGCGATGAACTTGATGAGGAAGGTTGAGGTTGAGCGGAAGAGGAGCCAGTAGTTGTGCGGTAATCATGCATCGCGCGCACGGCTTCGCATGTCCCCTTGAACAGCCGAATCATATCTTGCTCAGGGAAGTGCTTCCCATTCACGACGTTGAGGTTGATAGCATCTTGAAGGTTGCCGCGCTTTATCCCAAAAAGTCTATGGATGTTCCATAGCAAAGCATGCCATAAAAACATACCTGATACAACGGCAGGAAGAGGTATACAATCTTGCCTTCACCTTCAGGATCTTGGACGACAGCAGAGTCCTGTGCAGTTATTCAGGAGCTACAAGAAGATCACCCATTGTCACTCACAAGTATCCGAATGATATTTCGATGTCTGAGAGCATATTTGAGATAGCAACGTGACCATCATTAACTTTACTTACTTGAAACGTCTGTATGCCTCTACCTCCCGCATAGCCTCCTTTACGCCCTCCGACCCTGTGGGACATCTTATCTTTTTGAGAGCGAATTGACGCTACAAGTACACCAACTATATGTAAGATGTTGTAAGGAACGAACTCATGAGATCACTCACCCCACTAGTTTCGTCTTGTGCAAGATAAACAAAAGAGAATCCACCCTCGCCGAGGACTTTTATAATATTGACTGAGATCACAAAACACACATCAGCAAGCCCGCTAGGTACAAACGAACGTTCCAAGTTCGTTGAAAAGGGTATGACTGACACGTTCGGCCATTGATTTTTACTTTGGCTGATTGCTGGCAAAGACATGAAGAGAGGGCCCATATAGCGTCTTTGGCTTGGTCCTTGAGACTGTCGAGCACGCTGGCAACCTGGGAGAAAGCCATAAAAGCAGAGGTAGGAGCAGACTTTCACTGTATCACTGCGGTTCAGAACGATCACTGCACAGCCACTGGTGTCTGCGCCTGGTCTAAAAATAGCGATTCTATTTGAAGCACTAGATCAGAGCCTGCAGGCCCGCTGAGTATCAAGCTTGTTTCAAGTGCAACCGAGTTCACCGTGCAAAACCAGGGGGACACGATATCTTATGGTATAAGCAAGCTAGTAACCGAGCATTGGAGAGCACCGAAGCAGTCCCGCAGCAGTCGGGGACCATGTATGATTTATTAATTGCCTGAGCGCTCTGTTCGAAATAGACTTTCAACATCATGTCAGTTACCTCAACCGCTAAAATATTGTTTGCAGACTGGGGACTGTTGGATCCACTGCCCTGCCAGCCTCCAGCTTCATGTCTGGATTGTCCACACAATCTCTTCGTTTCAAAGCCCAAAAATCAGCACGCGCGCCAGTGCAAGATCTTGGCTAGCGCTCTGATTTGAGTCATCATAATAAATTTGCAGGGGGGAGCTTGCCAAATAGTTATTATCGATTATCGTTCAAACGTTGATTTTACAGGATCGCACGTAGCCAATTTGCCGGGATGGGATATCTGTCAGCAGATGTGCTACACCCTGCAGTCGAGTCTCGACTCCTGCCAATAGTGGCGTAGCGTCTACTACTACCTTGGTAAGTAACCCTTTATAATGAATTGCGCTCATGGCGAGCCACCATCACCTTGCCACCACACCTAAAATGCGTGTGCGATTAGAAACTTGGCAAGTACCGACGTGCAGTGTAAAAGCACTGACACTGTTGCCTGAAGGAGCTTGCTTGGCCTTGGCCGCAACTCCAAATCGCTCCAAGTCTCAAGATCCCCGTTGGTGTCCGAGCTCCGCACTCCGATTCATTACATTCGATTACCTTATGAGGGACCACTGGCGGAGTTTTCTTCTTTTTTCTCTCTCTAACTTCAAAGCCAACATATATAATGCAGGTCAAAGCATTCGAAAAAAAAAATCTCATGATCTCGTTTGCCAATATTGTTCATTTTGGTTGCCGTTCCTACAAGTTGCCAATTGGCTGGTGATCACTGATCTCTGGTGGCAGTCACGGTATCTGCAGTGCAATAAAGACGCCACTGATCAACCACCTTACACAAAGATGTTGGGTCCACTGTCGTTCTCTTTGGATGTTATCCACAGTATTAGCAAATACAATCACAGCACGCCATTGTAAAGCTTTGCTGTGGACGCTTATGGACGCCGTGAATGCTGGTGGATGTGGACGGAGCGCTTTGATAAGTTCTATATAACGCCTGCACTGACACCAAGGACAGGCAAGTTACTATCATCATCATCTCCTCCAAGTAAAACATGGCTTACCCGTACCCTTTTGCATTCCCTGATGCCAGGCAAATTGCTCAGGCATCGTCATACTCAACACTCTCCGGTGCACTTGAACCTGCACCGGCTCAATCGATGTATTACCCGGTTCGGACGAATGCCACCCCCGATGATGTATGACTGTGCTTACTATTGCTTTTTGTCACCCTACTTACATATGTGTCATTCCGATTTATAGGGAATACCCATCTCCCAGTATTTACGTGCACAAACATCCGCGAACCCGGACCTCTCAGGTGCCCTCGGCCCTGCACCTAGTCAACTACGCCGGTCACAAGTCCCCGTAGGTAACGTGTGTTGGGGTGCTTGAACATTAACTTACGTGTTGTGACTTTGTAGGGTGCACCCATCTCCCCATATTCAGCTGTCCCATATACGTTAAGTGGCAGCTACGAAGGGTCATCTGTGAGTGCATGAAACACTCGCCGTTATCACTTATTAATTCCCGAAGTCGGTCCGCCCTGCTTACCCATACCCCGAGAGAAACGTTTTGCACCCAGCCAACTATGCGACCAATATGCCGCCCGCTGCGCATCAGAAGAAGTACAAGACTATCGTTCCTTCAGGATTCCATCAGCTGCCGCAGCCTGCTGTCATTGAAAAATGCGCGGGGCCGTCTTCGTGGAGTAGGATTGGATCCCAGCATGCTGCCATCAAGTTTCACAGGAAGAGCGGAGGGATGCCATTCCGTATTGACGAGCTGATTGAGCTCGAGGATAAGCCAGAGGTGGAAGGTGGCCATGATCACGTATTTAGTGGCATAGGAGAAAGATATATCAAGGTCTTGATCACGGTAAGTTGGAAGTACCGGATTTTTTTGCGGCAATCTAATGTCCTCCCGTTGCAGTGGCCTGGATATAGTCAATTTCCCGTGGAAAGGCGCATCTGCACCGAGAATGGAACTCTCGAGAGGGAGAAGCTGCTCAAGTTGTTGGCAAAGCACATTGAGGAGCTCGTTCATTACATCCACGTACGTCCAAGTGTACTCACCTTTTGTATTGACACTGATCAGCCTGTGCAGCGCAAATCGATAACTGTGGAAAAAGGATACGAGAAATACGAGCTTGCATGGAGGCCCCGGGGGTTGCCCAGCATCTGGAGAGACTGTTTGATCACTAGTCTTGTCCACAAGTCGGGATCCAACTGGCAGGTGGAGCTTCACGTGAAGACTTGATGGCAACGACGTGCTGGTTTCACGTATCATTATTCCGTATAGTTATATAGAACCACAGCAAGCCTGGAGCTTGCTGACATCCTGTATGAATACAATACTCGTTAATTACATCATATCAATGGATACTTGGATGATTTGTAGGATCAAGTTGAGTTGACGTATTTATGAATGGGAGCTGTCATCTGCAGGCTGTTCCTCAACGGAAACTTTAGCACCCAATCGAGATATCTCTGAAAACGCTGCCTTGAGTAGGTCAAGGTCTGCGTCCAAGCCTTCCGCCCGTGTCTTCATCTACAGAGGAATGAGACTACACATAGAAGCACCTTGTAGATTCACACACCGCAGCTATGGTATCACTAGCTGCGATCAGCTCGTGATGATGGTTGTACACTAGAGACTGCCTATCGCCATCAAGTTGTCGTATTTCTGAGCACCCGAGTCAGTGACCGGACGTCTCACATGGTCTTGTACGGCACAAACCTGTCAGTAGGTCATTCTCTCGCTTTAGCAGAGCCGACAGAGATGATGCGGTTATAAGTTGTTCGTAATATGACTTTGCGTCAAAGGCTGCTGAATCTTCAGTAGCATGATGAGAATCGAGCTTTGTAACTTGATGACTTTCAAAGCAAACCTAGATCCATGGGGTCGTCTGATCTTCCAGGTAGAGGCACAGGTGGGCCTACTCCGAGGCCATAGTGTTTCCTCAAGAGGTCTCTAGCGCGAGACTTTGCAAGAGGCCCTGGAGGTGTTTTCGTACGGGGCGAAGTTTGTCCGGCACCAAGTGAGGGTCGGCGAGAATTGGACGGAATTACAGTTGAAGGGCTTTGAGGCGACGTTGGTCGTAATGGAGACGAGAGTACTCTAGAAACTGATTTAACACGTTGGGTCGTTGGCGACGTTGGTGTTGACTGTGTGGTGGACATGACTGTTAGCAAGCGAATGATCGGAGATCCGGATGACACGATCACGTGCCTGTGTAAAACAGGTCAGTGTCACGTGAGAATGTGTGCCCCCAGCGCTGCGCAATGCAGCCAAAGTGCTCCTACAACTTGTCATGGCGTCCGTCATCCCGGTGTTTTTCATACTCGTCATAGTCCTAGGACTGATGGCTTGTGGCTACCTCTTCGTTCCGAAGGGCCCAAATCAAACGTATGCCTTCTTCCCTTTGTCAAAATCGAAACTAAACTCTCGAATGCAGGACAATTCGTACGGCTATCATGCTCACACTTGCATCATGTTATCTTATGTGGATGGTCACATATATGGCTCAGCTGCATCCTCTCATCAGTAAGTCATCGAACTCGCCGCTGCGGCCCCATTGGTTAAGGCATGATCTTCAGCGCCATATCGTTCAAAGGGCGGAGAGAGTTTATGATGGGCACGCGCTGTCTGAGCAAACAGACATATGCCGCTGTTGCTATGATATAAATCGTAGCGGTGGTGAGCCGCCGTACGCCAGTCCTCGACCCCCTTGACCGGACAATCAGTTCCTTTATCTAATTCCTTCCGCCGAAGGCTTGTACAAATGTTCCACGTTATGTGCAATATCATATATGTCTCAACTTGTCTCTGGGCATCAGAAAAACCTCGAATTCATCATGCTACTTTCCCCGCCTTGGTACCAGCGCCCCGGTATGAAATTCAATCTAAGGAGTTATAACTCGAGCTTTCTGAATTGCCTCAAAGGTGCCACAGAGCGGCTATAATAGTTTGGTGTGCACAGAGGATATAATATATGGACGGAGAGAAGATGGTAGTGAACGCGATGGCGGCTATTGTGATATGTTACTGGCTTGCCCTGACAAAAGCTAAAGGAAGGGAACGGCTGGGTGCCTAGGCTCGTGACCAACCTGGCGTATACTACCGCGGACGCCAAATTCATACCACCTCAAAAACTCACGTAGGCAGAATGGTTACGAGTCTACTGGGCGTCAGTATTTAGCGATGAGTATGCGCAACATTTTTTCTATGTGAGGTCTTTGCAGACTCAGAAGGCTAACCGCAGCTGCGGACTCCATGATTACGGTGACTTGGACGAGGAAGAGGTTGATCGGAAAAGCTCGTCTGCCTGTTACATCACCTAATTCCGCTATATCAATGGCAAATCCTCGATATCACCTACTGACTCCGACACAGCTTTGAGACTCAAGTTCCTCCAGAGTCGGAGCTGTTGGTGAAAGCGAGGTCGAGAATAAGAGATGGACGTTAGTACTGATTCGAAGACAGAGCAAGAGAAGATCAGTCATTGGAAGGGATACCTGCACTGGGAGACGACGTCCACACGGGGAACTGACACAGGTTATGAATATTTATGACAAGAAGCGGTATATGGCAAGTATGTAGTGTAACTGATAAACAAAATCACTGTCAAGGTGAAGAGTTGCTGAGCGCAGCCCAGGCTCGAGTACTTGTGAATTTGGCTATAAAATCATTCATACCTGATTCCACTTCCTCTTCCTCGACCGTGTCTGCCTTTCGTCGTTGTTTGCGTCTAGCGAAGTCGAGCTCATCAAGCACACCAAAACATCCCTCAAGGAACTTCCACATAGGATCATCTTTGTGCATGCTAGCGGGAACTTCCATACGAGCCTGGAAAACAAACTTTTTGTCGCCACATGCCACAGCGTCTAACGTCACCCATACATCGAAGGGGCGCAATTTCCGCGGTAGAAGGACTCCCTCCTTGTAACGCAAGGAGATCCATGCGAAGCACCACATGAACGACTCCAGGTCATGACGATATAGGTGTTTGACCTGGCCTCGCTGACCCTCTTCGGTGAGAAGATCGAGCGCCATGAACGGCACTGTTCCCGTGCATTCGTTGCCTCGAGGACCCGGCTCGTCCGCCAATGAGGATAGATCATAGTCGTTTAAAACGCCTATCTGCTTCCCGTATTTCCAGTACCACATCAAGTTTGAAGGACTGACATCTCGATGGTAAACCCCTTCCTTCCACAGAGCAATGTGGCCTGCACGCCATGTCAATGAAAAGCCTCGTAAATGCGACGAAAACACGTACATGTATACATTGATACCATACATCGAAAAGCTCCTTGCCGTGAAGCTCCGTGATGGGGCGGAACTTGCGGAATACGAGGATGTAGAGAACATGACTCCCTGTGGTGGGCCCAGGAACGCCGAATGCTTCTCGGATGGCGGATGTGGGATTTGTGAACGTGTGGTGCCAAATGAGCTCAGGAATATGGCCGTCGACAGATTCGTGCTCCTTCGCGATCTCCTCAACCCTGTTTAAGATTTTCAGCTCGCTGGTGCGACTCGCTTCGCCCCAAAAGATCTTGGCCACCATCCCGTCCTGAACGTTTGGGTATTTCTTTGTAAGCACTTCGCTAGTAACAGGGACCACATTGGTGGCCTGGCCTTGTAGTCCGCAGTGCGTCACTCCTTCATCATGACTGGTGTGAAGCAACAGATCCACCGTTCCAAGATCTTTATCCTCGATTTTGAATGTGTGGCATTGCTTCCCCTCAACCTGAACTGGGAAGAAGGAAGTCAGAAGAAGTCCTTGTTTCGGTATCGTGAAGCTCGAAGCGTTGTAGAGCATACAACAACACTGTCACCATTAAAAGATATTTTGAATGAAGTTGATACCTGAGCATTATGTAAATGATCCCTAGCCGATCTAGCGGCTATGAGAGTTTGGTGTGCACAAAAGATATAGTATATGTACAGAGAGAAGATGGTAGTGGGACGCAATCGATGGCAGCTAGCAATTGTTGCCTACGGATGATTACCATCACACAGAAAAGAAACACATTGGTGCAAGCGTCCGGGGTGGGCAGCTAATGCCAATATCCAGGATGTTGCTTGAACTTAGTCAAGATCTATAGCAAATCACATACATAACTAAATACTATGACGAAAACATTGCCCAGACCAATATTGTCTCCTTCATAAGAGTCCACTTTGAAATGCCACTTGAGTCAATACCAAGACAAAAATGGGAGTGAATAACAACGAATTCTCCTGCTTCACGGATTATCTCCTGTGCTATACACCACTGCCAGTCGATACGTGCACGCGCTCCTGGAGAGCGATTGAGGTCATACCAGGCACTGCGTCGGAGTCGGCCACGAGCTCAGCATGATATTCTCTAACATCAAGGATCAGGCGTGGTCCTAGCACAAACGACTGTACGACAGTCAAAATCTGAAGAAGCCCAGCATATATATCACTGCCCAGGGAATATTGCTATAGAAATGATGAACCGTGGTCACATGCAGAGCTCAGTAGAGGATTGGCATACCGTTAAAATTGGAGTCCATACATAAGCGAGGCTGAAGCAAGAAATAGCAGTAAAGCTGGCATACCCGATCAGCAGAAGAGGGAACCATAAACACAACACGGCTCACCTCATAAAGTACACCACATGAGATCTGATTAGCACTGTGAAACAGTCCCCAATAATTCCTCCTGCAGAATGTTTCTGGAGTTCACGGAAGTGCTTAACAGCAATCCATACTGCGAGACACAGTGCGAGGACCTCCCACACAGTGCCGAGTATCCAAGTAATGGAACTCAGAAATAGGGCATCTCCCACAAAGCTAGCCGTGCATAGATAGGTGCCGGAGAGAATGAGTACCTCTGATATTCATTAATGAGACCCGCGCATGATTCTCCCATCCATAATTAAGCGCACCCCCTGAATTCTGAATAGTTATTATGACGCAGGCTACTCCGCCGAACATGGTGATAACCAGGAAGATGACGATGAGAAATATCTGGATCTTTCTTGATCGTTGATACATGGCATGTATCCGAGTGATCATGATGACTTGCAGGATGTTTCAGTCAAGTTGATATCACTGAAATCCTGCAACTGCAAGCTCACCTCCTAGCATTATAGATACCACGACATTTATCCAATTCAGCACATTGTACAGAATCGAGCCTGGCGAATCCATTAGTGATCAACCTTGGGCGCATCAGACTCCAAACAGACTCACATCTGTGGCAATGATCATTATGAATGAAGAAATATAACAGCGATTATAGTGAACCAAGAAGCTGGTCAAGAATGGCACTCACCCCTACAGGGAAACACGGTTAATTGGATGGGTATAGCTGTCATTGGTGCAAAAGACTCACTATATCGGTCATTGAGATTGTCGGAATATCGACTGTATGCCGATGGTCAGAAGAAACAAACACGGCAAATGCGAGGAGACAAACTCAAAAGACTGAAGCTGAATGTATGAGAGATAGTTCATTAGCATAATGACAGCATCGAGTCTTTCAAACCTACACAACAAATGACATTCCGAGATAGCGCACCTAGGATAATTTCACTGATAAGTACGAGTTGCCAATCACATGTATGGTGTAAGCTACATACAGTCAGATACAGAACGGTCATAAGGGACCAGCGTTGCCTCTGTCACAAATCAATGTTGGTCATTTGACATGTAACTCTGCTTACCCAGATTAGTTCAACCTATAAAATCATTCTTAGCGAGATGGCTGCTCCGGACATGGCATCAGCATACCTCTTGTCCAAATGTAAGTGCTGGAAATATTAGCCGAGGTATTAGTAGTTCCTGAACACTATCATGCTCACCCCAATCATAAGTCACTGCAACAAAGGAGGCAACTGCGAAACCGCAGTCAAGGTTAGATTGAGACACCAGCTTCAACATCCAATTGTTCTTCACGAACCTATAAAATAACTTGTAAAACGGTATGAATCGATGGTTGACCACCAAATGGGATCGTTTGAGACTATGGTCATATTGGTATTAGTAGACGATGAGTGTAGGTTAAGAGGCGAACTTGGTGGATGTATGGCGATGGTGTTCGTGCTAGATATACGTACCACCAACTAGCGTATATAACTCAGCTCGCTCGAATCAAGGTAGATCTTGGTCTTGGAGCTGCAATGCAGTCGCACACGCGGAAAGTCTGGGAATGATCAAAGAGCTGTCCATGATTTCCAAGATTATGGGACTGGGAGAAAAGAAGACCCCGGACTGAGCGTGGCCCTTACGACCACCCAGGAAGCCTTGAAGTTCACGTTGTGCAGGCTCATGTCATGAAACAATGGTGATGGTGTTCTTGATTAGCATCAGCCGGCTACCAGCAAGTCACTGCCTGTTGGGACATCATCAGAAAGTCAGAAATGAATAAAATGCTACCAAAATACATTCAACTCACATCTCTCCAGGCTGCCAATGCCTCGTTCCAGGAATTGATCGTCTCGTGCGCAATATGGTATCACCCGGCCTGGTTATTGGGCAGGAATGAGTATTGAGGGTAGTGCCGCTAGTACTGCGGTGGAAACACGCAACGCTAAATATTCCATCGCGCAATTTGGGAACAATTCTAATAATATAATGTGGTAGTCGATTGGCTGGCTGCATACGAATGAGTCACTTGTGCAGCTGTGCTGGTGCTTGAATTTGAGACGGCAGCCATGCGGTTGCTGAGACGAATCTACAAAAGCATGGGTTAATTGGCGAATCGGGTGGATAGAATAGTTGGGGTGATAGTTATGATCCGATATGATCACCTAAGTCACGTATTTCTAGCTGAAACATCGGTGAGGTTGTTGATAGAGCAGTGCCCCGCATTGGAGCGTCGTTTGATTACTATAGGCCAACAACGCTAAGATTATGGTCAAACCATATCAATTATCGCGGGCGAGGTCTCTTTGGATCTCCATGAACTCCATGACTTACTTCAAAGCATCCGTCATACGAGATGATAGTATGCGTCCATGCAGACGGTCTAACCACCCCCCACGTGACGCAATATCCTGCTTCTCTGGTGATACTGACGATGCACAACATCATGACGAACACGACCAGTATCACAGTACCAACGACGCCCTGGAATCCTGGTCTCCGAGACTCTACCAAATGACGGAGAATGCCGCAAAAAAGAAGACCATGCTAAATGTACCATATTGAGTCAGGGCGCCTGCCTATTCCAAGAGGGTACAGACTCACGCCCAAATGAGCAACGCTTTTGGAAGGCTGTAAATGATGCCCAGCTTTGTAAGACCATGTATTCGATCGTGAAGTCTTGATGACAAAATTGCCTGAACCAACCACCGTAAGACACAGTGCAGTCATACAGCGCCGTATTGAGCTGTGTACCTTGACCCTTGAGGTTAAAACGGTCGCGCGACACAATCAGCAATTTGACAATCCATGTTTGCCACCAGGGATATGTAGTTTGTCATCTGATTAGCATTTCTACCTCTTTTAGCAACACTGTCGATAGCGAGAATCGAAGATCCGTGGTGTACAGCCGCGATGGAGTTGTGAACGCTGATCGAGCGAGAATGGACAGGTCCCACGTGTGTCAGATATACAGCTTGCCGACTTTCCGACCCAGTAATTAGTCGTGTAAAGGAGTGACAGGTGCCCATCGAAACACGACTTACCGACGCATATTGGGAATAAGGCATGCTAGGCGTCAAATTGCGTCAAATGCCTTATAGATGGTGGGAATGTTATATTTACAGAATGAGCATTGCCTGGGTACCCGCGTGGTCGTGAATATGTTCTTGATGTTTCATGGGGTGGCAAGGAGTGATGGGCTTGGGCTGCTGTACTCTTGCACTGGGCCCTCGAAGAAAATCCTGTTGTTACCAGAGCGCTCTCCCATCTGCAAAGATGGGTGTAAATTTGACATAGAACCCTGATGAAGCCCATCTGTTTCCGTGGCACTCGGATTTACTGTCGTTGTCGTATAGTTTTCCAATGGCAATGTTACCGTACCCCCTGGTCCCGTTTGCAAACTTGAAGGTCATGAATGGGGTCCTGTATAAACTGGTTCGTCTGAGAGGTGGAGACGCTCCTGCAAGTTCTAGTCCATGTGACCAGACGACTCCAGCAGATTTGTACATCCTTTCTTGCGATATCCCCTTGAGATCGCGGGAGTACTCCGCCGACTCGGAGACAACGAGTGACAAATCTCTTATCACTCATGCTGGCACCGAGCTTCAGATGACCTCCAGCGCGACGCAGTGAAGACAGGAAACTGAAGAAAAAAATGGACAGAGCGACGTGCAAGTCAGATGCATATCTTCAGTATGCTGTGAAGTTGAATAAATTCAAGTTGGCCTTTTACCATGACAGTTATGATGGAAGGTTTGGCGCACGCCGTCGGCGACTTGGTCAACCGTGACGTCTTCTTGCCAAATTGAACCAAATACGAGTCGTTACTTACTCCTAGTACTACTACTACTCAGGGCTTGCCACTTCAATCGAGTACTCGTTATGGCGTCCGCTATCCCAGTGATTTTCGTACTCGTTATAGTCCTAGGACTGATGGCATGTGGTTACCTTTTCGTCCCAAAGGGCCAACATCAAACGTATGCCTTCTTCAACTTGTCAAAACCCAAACTAATACTACCCTCGAATGCAGGACAATTCGTACGGCCATCATGCTCACGCTTGCATCATGTTATCTTATGTGGATGGTCACATATATGGCTCAGCTGCATCCTCTCATCAGTAAGTTGTCAAACTCGTCGCTGTGGCTTTGTTGGCTAGCGCATGAACTTCAGCGCCATATCGTTCAAAGAGCGGAGAGAGTTTATGATGGACACGCGTCGTTTGAAGCACTGTGAGCAGGAAATAGGCGTATACCGCTGTCGCTATGATATAGATCGTAGCGGTGGCGACCCGCCAGTTCCCGACTTCCTTGACCAGCCAATCCCTTTATTTTATTCCTTCCGCCGAAGGCTTGTATACAACGTTCTACGTTCTGTGCAATGCATTTGTCTCTACTCGTTTCTGGTTTCCGGTCGGCGTTTTCCAGAGTCATGTTCAACACCCTTCACGGCAGCCTAGAACAGCCTCTCCAAAGGTCCTTCAGACATACACGGGAACGGTCCTCCCGGGGTGCGAGGACTCTAGCGCACAAAATGGCGATATAACCGCGAGAGACAAAAAAGTAAATCCGATAACTACAGGAGACGACTTACAACAGGGAGGAACAGAGACTGCAAGGAAGACTCGAAAGAATACTAACCTGAAACCAAGGGTGTGATCATTGACTGGCGCCTCGAGGGTAATGTACGGATGTAGTAGCTTATTCACGGCTCTTCAAGTTTGGGGTGGCAAAGCATGGATTGGGTGGTGACCTTGCCCACAACCCTTTCTGAGGGTCTCCATCGACATCACTAATCTTCATGCGTTCCAAAGCAGATCCTTCGGAGCGTGTCACAAAGTGATATCCAAGTAAGTACTAGTACTCTTTTGTGAGCATATCTGGCATCCTAATCGCTGGTCAGCAGGCAACATTTAATTCTTTGGCGTTTCATCCCCCTAACAGTGGGTCCCGCTTCTCAAGCGATCGGGTGACTTATAAGTTCAGCCTGTGCTCCAGCACCGTAACCATTCAGAACTTGAGTTCGATTATCCTCGTGTCTCAACAGATATCGAAAACACCGGTGTTGATTGTACGCTCAATTATACTCATGCACGCTTATTACTGACAAATATACCCCACAACTAGGTCGGCGCTGGTCCTACCGGACTTGTACTGGCGTTGACTCTCCTGAAGCAAGGGATATCATGCCGCATTATCGAGAAAAGTTTCTCGAACCATGTAGGGACTCGCGGTGCTGGCATAATGGCGATTGATCAGTTGATCTTGTGCACGAGATACCTCGATCTAAATTCGTCGAAGCTTCGCTCCTTAGAGATGTTCAAATTTCTTGGAGTTTTACCTCAGCTCCAAGAATCTCGTGGGCTTGATATGACACCCATCCAGCGTTACGAATATCCTGGATGGCAGCCGATCGCAGAAGTTGCTGGGCCGCTCATGCCAAAATCCGCGCCCGAACCATCTAAGCCATTTGTACGTAATTTGATTCTCTCGAGCAACAGGCTGGCCTTTCACATCAACGTTGACGGCATTCATTTTCAGGCTGGGATATGGTTTGTTTCACAAGCAAAGCTCGAATCTGTCTTGCGGCAAGAGCTGCTGACATTGGGTTACGCGATCGAGTCAGGAAAGCGCCTTACTTCTCTGACCCGCCATGAAGGCTTTATACACGCCAATATTTGCGGAGAGGATTCTGTGCCTGAGAAGGTCGAAGTGTCATTTTTTATTAGGGCTGATGGCGCCAAAGGTAAGGATTGTACTCTTGCGGCGTTACATTTCACTCATCCCTTTCAGGGGTAACACGAACGGAGATCGGACAGACTTTGAACATTCGCCCATATAATGACAATGTTGACTACGGGATGTTGTTTGGCAATGTCATCGTGAATAACCTCCGTACCGATGTGAGCCTTTTCAATTTCGTATCAAGGCCTTTCTGTTAAAGGGAGCATAGATTTGTCATTCCTGGAGGGCACCCGCAACAGAAGGTCACCCAACGTATGCGATCTTTCTTTCAAATTTATGTGTGTTCTTCACATTCTCTCTGAAGTTTTCATTTCAGGCCATTTGAGAGCAAATCAAAGAAGTTTTTCGTCGCAATAGAAGGAATCAGAATGGACGTGGATGAGAATGACCCAGAGCCCTTACTCATAAGCTCCTTGTTTTCGAAATATATAAACATGCCTGGCGTCACCTTCGAGCTGCCCGAATGGATATCTTTTCTGAGGTAGTTGCATTAGCGTTCCGATATTCGACTATGACTGACGAACGCGCGGCAAGGCCGAAAATAGGGATGGTGAATACACTGAGCCATGATGGCGCCTTTCTTGCGGGAGGTCAGTTCTGCTGTTGTATTCTTCTCCAGTGTTATAACATGCGCAATGCCAGATGCTGCACATATAGTTCCTCCAAATGGCGGGCAGGGCTTGAATTCAGGCATACAAGATGCAGTAAGTTCGGTTACCATTCTTCCGTTGAAGTGACTTCTTAATTCGCAAAGTTCAATCTGGGGTGGAAATTAGCCCAGGTTGTGAAAGGCATCCCACCCCTAGCTTTGCTGAAAACGTACGATGAAGAACGACTTCCAGTCATACAAAGGATGGTCGATCTAGTGGGCGGGTTACACAACAAACCCTCGCGCCCCCATCAGCTCGTTATGCTTGGTATTAACTATCGTTGGAGCTCAATCGTTTTGGACAAGCGATCCTACCCTCAACTTGCAAGCAACGGCGACCTCAAGAACCTTGCTTATACTGATTATCCTGGCGAGTTGCTTGTTGCTGGAGATCGTGCCCCAAATGCACCAGACCTTGTCACTGGTGTTAATCATGTGACATCACTTTTTGATCTTCTCAGCACCGTTCGGCACACCGTTCTATTGTTTTCCAGCGCGGCGAAATCGGAAAGTGTCTCCAGCATCCAACATTCCGTACAGTACTCCTTCCCAGATGGTCAGCAGAAGATATTGATGGTCTACCCAAGCTCACCCTTGGAGTATGGTTACGATAATGCTGTATTTGATCGCAATGGTTTTGCGCATACAGCGTACAAGGTGAAGAAGGATGATAATCATCCAACAGTTGTTATCATTCGTCCAGATGGGATTATTGGAGCGATCGGTTTTGGAGCGAATGATGTAGAGGAATACAGCAGCCTCATTTTTTGCAGGCTGCCGCATTAAGAACGTAGTACGCAGTTACTTGAAGGCCTGTAAACGATTCAGGACACGATTTTGCGCAACCCGCACAAAAAAATGGCGACATGACCGCGAGAGATCTGAGGAAATAATGAACAAAAAAGTAAACTTGACAACGACAGGACACAGGGAGGGACAGAGACAGCAAGGAAGACATGGGTAACGACAGAATCCCAACCTGACGCCAAAAGCGTGATTAATGGCGAGGGTCCGAGGGAGGGCTAAGTCTGAACTTTGTCAGAAAAAGGAAATTATTTCAGGTGCATTCAGCAATATACCTGATAGGTGCCTGGATGTTTACAACTGATAGAACCCTCCTCACTTTGTAGAGTCAGGAAAGAACACTTCTGAGTCTGCTGTTCCAGATCAGAGAATGCCCCACCGCATGTATCTTGCATTCGAACGTACGGTACGGGTGCTTCGCTACGGTCACTATCTCTGTAATTCGAAAAACCTACTAGGCTTCCTGCTCAGCCATGCGGCTGTAAAGACACATGCAGATCGTCAATCTCATGATCTCTCACTAAGGATGTATCTGGCCGAGGAAATTGACACCTCTAATACAGTATGTCTTGTATTGGGTATCTTCAGAGTTGTGCTGTGCCATATGTCGCGCACCCTCGAAGCATTGATTGTAGGCTATTGATCGAAGCAGAGGAGAGAGAGGAGGACCACATGAGGTGGCAGGTATGTTACATGCTGAGCAGTCGCTGGGCGGTATGCTTGGAGGGGGCTGTCGGAAGCTAGGTCAGTTAACTGTTGGCTCTGCTTGGATCTCCCCTGCATCCTATGCCTGATTTTACCGCTGTCAGACAGCCTGACCCTCGAAGGGGTGTCATGCTCCACAGGCCCGAGGCAGCAAGGTGGACAGGTGTCGATGGAGCCTCGTCAAAAATTTGAGACAACACACCTAGGCCCCGTTCAATCGATTAATCACATGCTTTTAATATTGAAGCTCAGAACTCTGGATACACGTGTAGCAAGATCTGCAGTTCAGACTCCAGAACGAAGTGCCAGCCTAGTGTTTGACTGTTGCATGCATGCGACTGCTTCATGATGGTCTGGTTGGTACGGGTTCAAGTACCTCTGCCCCTGCAGTGATGGCCGACGTCGTGGGAAAATACTTACTCTAGTTTAATGCAGGAACCAATGTTACGGTCCTCAGAATCATATTTGCCTTCTCGCAGTCGGGCTCGGCATCAACTGTAGTCTGCCATAAAAACTCTTAGTATCTTACATCCATGGTCCTACGTCCACTTCATTCGCCCCACGCCTATCCTTGAATATTAGTATGACCCTAGTTTCAAATGATCCCAGTTGGTGGCCGACGATCAATTCAAATCGTGTTGCTAGCTATTTTATGGGTACGTGGAGACTAGCTTAGATGGTATCTCAATCTCACCTTAGCTGCGGCGCTCAGTTGCCAGCTGTGCTGGAATAATATATGATTTCAGTAAGCAACATAGTCTTCACGAACCTCTGACATCCTTATGGTATTAATGTTAGTGCTGACATTGGGACAAGAGGTGGGTTGATACCATTTTTGGCAGTCATCTCGCTCAGAAGGGTATTATAGGTCGAGCTGGTCTGGGTGAGCAGAGTCTCCAGACAGAAAACCAGCATGGAAATTTAATTAATTTGCGGCAGATGCAACGCTGGTCCCTAATGTCCATTCTGTATCTCGGTGTACGTACACTGCGTTATGATTCCGCAAGTTGTGCTGACTTGAAAATATCCTACGTAGGTCCGCTACCTTGGAATAGTATATTCTATGTATGTTTGCATGATCAACCATTCGATATTAACATGCTAATCAGTCATCTCTCACAATCAGCATGGAGATTTTGGGTACATCACCTCATATTTACCGCATATGATTATCATGACCAACAGCATACTATTTACAGACAGTGTTCCGACAATCTCGGTCACAGATGCAGTGAGTAGTTGATACCTATGTCTGCCATTTTTTATCTTATCAATCACACTCTCATGTAGGGGTGAGTGACATTCTTGGCTAGCCCGTTAGCTAAATATATTGATGATCATAGTTGTGAGCGTGTTTCGAGTCTGAATTTTACAATGCTTATCGCTAACTTGATTTGTCAGGCCACATTATGTATAATGCAATTATTTGGATGACTCTGGCTGTAAGTGTAATGTTGGGCGGTGAGCATTGCCACTGTAAATTTTAGTGACATTGCTTGACTGAAACACCATCCAAGTCATTACGACGACCCGGTTATATGCCATGTATCAGCGATCCCGAAAGATGCTAATATTTCTCGTGGTCACCCTCTTGGCTGTCAACATCTGCAATGGAGTGTTTCTCGCAATTGGAATGAGGCGCGCTTCAGAGGGTAGGTTGTAGTGAAACATTTAGACGCCTTAGGCTCATTGACTATTACCAGAGGAGCTCGTTCTCTTCGGCACCTATCAGTGCTCCGTCAGCTACGATGGAGATGTCCAAGTTCTAAAGTCTATGCCTTGGATACTCACCACCGCATGGGAAATCCTTGCACTGTGTCTCGCAGGCTGGATTGCTGTGCACCACTTCCGTGATCTTCAGCGACATTCAGCAGGAGGGATCATTGGGGATTTTGTCACGGTGTTAATGAAAACACACGCTGCTTATTTTTCGAGGTGAGCCCAAAACGCTTATGGGTGATCTTTTCCGCTGAAGTTCCGCATGTGCCAGCTTTGTCATTGTTTCTTTTTTCTGGCTCGGCGAAGTTTCTCCGACGTTCACAACGGTGTGTTGTACTGTTACTGTCCTTGGCATACTATGATAATGATGGATTCATTGTTTCTATAGGACTTGTTTTCCCTGAAATCTGAAATTTATCGCGGGTTCCTCCAAATCATCTTGGTCGTGCAGTTGTTTGTGGTGGGACCGCGCTTAATTCTTAGCGTCCGACGTTATCGTGCCGAGCTCATGGCCTCCTCCGATGCAGGAACGGGCATGATTTCAATTGCTCTCCAGGAGCGCGGACATATGTCAACCCGCAGTAGTATATAGCATGAGAAACGCTTGATGCAATTAACATATGTCGGTTACTCTGCAATGCGAGGAATATCTAACATTGGAAAGGAAGCTCATTACTCTCACTCGTGCGTCCCCACGCATCGGTTGCATTCGTCTACAGGACCGACACAGGAATAGAGGATTGCGTTCTTCGCATCTTGTGATTAATTTCACATCATGAGGCTACCTATGCCTCAGACATTTCTAATGGCCCTTGCCATTTCAGCATTAATCCTATGGAATCTAAGTCACATCTATGAATCATTAATCGTGCAGACGTCCAGTTATGCTGCTATGAATAAAGAGGTTGAGGTATATTACTTCCTGTATGCGTACAGGAATTGATGGGATGGAACAGCGAGGAGCAGGAAGATCGATGATAACAGACTCGTCACAAGCTACAGGAATACACTCTGAATGTTACAGAGGAAAGAACGAAATGGTTCGAGAAAGATGAAAGTGCAACATAAAACACAAATAATATAAGAATGACGAATAATGTACGTTGGGGAATGGTAACAATTGGACAAGACGCGTGTATCGAAAAGCAGTTTCACAAGAAAGCACAGCATGGCGTGGCAAAGTTACGCAATATAGGTCATCATGCACCGGGTATCAAACATAACGTCGGGGAACTCAGACGAGCGCGGCAGATTGCAAGTATCCTCGGAAAATCGAGTCTCGTACTGCATGATGAATAAGTTACCGAAAGGCTGTGGTAGCGGTTTTTGGAACGTACCGTTTCCTATGATGCTTTGGGTTGCTTTGGTATCCTGAGCGGCCGCCAAGACATTAGTCAGGGCTGAACGGGAAGTGTGATGAAAGCATAACGTACAACGACATTTGTTAAGTGCGTGTACAGCACGCGTCTGTTTTCGTTATTCCGCCTGTGGACTTGGAGAAAATGGGCACGGAAGTACTGTACAACCGACTCGTACTCGTTTGGACGGTCGCCATACGAGAGAATGCTGATGCCAGCTCCGTAAGCACGTTACAAATGAGAATCACGAAGACCTTACTATTTTGAAACAGATAGCCCTCGTTCAAGCTTCTTTCTTAGGATATCAGTCTTGTCTGCGGTGGGTAGATTGTATTAAAACACTTCATGGGACCATTAGCGTGAGACAACCCACTCAAGAATAAGACTAGATGGACCCTCTTGAGGAGCTGATTGGAGCAGATTTGTGTGAAGAGTTGAAGCGAGTCGTCGATACGGTTGGTGCGAGGATCTTCCTCGAGGTACTGGGAAGAAGCACCAAGGTACATAAAGACACCACACGCAGCAGGTGCTGAAGCTCTTACCTGATCAAAAGCACTGATTGGGCTGACAAAAATGATGGCGTTTGCGTCATCGAAGTACGGCACCCACGAATGACGCTGTCCCCTGGCACCACCAACGTCAAAGAGATGCCACGTCACAGTCTTGCCGTGAATGTCAACGTCAAAGATGTGCTCAGCAACACCCATAGTTTGGATGCGTGCATGAAGAATATCGTCTGCGAAGAGGTGAGCGCGAAGAAATCGGCTGGACGAAAATACGCACCAGTGGACGGTACATAATTCCGTGCTGAGATACGTGAGATGTCATTCAGGAAACTGGATAAAATTCCATTTTAAGTGAAGAGGAAGATGCATATATGCGCATACTCACAACTCTGACCACTCGTCTAGCTTTAATTTTCGGCTTGTCATCAAGGCACGGACAACCTGGTTCTCCCACAGGGTCCGGATATCTTCCCTCGACTGTTCTAACATTCTCGCGACGTCATCCACAAGAGGGTCAGCATCAATGACTGACAGAGCTGTTCCGGGACGCTCAATTGTCAGTTCGTCCACAGGTGAACTGGGCTTTGGTTGCCTGCGGAGCAGCTTCTGACCTTTTTGGATGGTCCTCGCCTGCCATCCGCTTCGAACGTAAACTTCGCCTTTGCCGGACCCCGATACAGAAACACCCCCGCTCAAGCGATCAGCAAGCTGAGGCTCAGTATTTGTGAGTGGTAAAAGTCGTCGTCGGAGGTCCGATATCGCAGTGGACCCCCGTATGGGACTAGACGCAGTTGGACTAGTGGGCGACGTAGGTGACGGTGGCGAAAGAGCCACCCCGATTTGTGAACTGTGTATACTGGGTGTTGCCGAACTTGAAGCCCGGGGTGGAAGATAATCACCGAGTTCCTGACGTTCGAGAGTGCTCTGAGAGTCGCTCCCATCATCGATGTCGTCCCAAGCTTCTAGGGTTGTAAGAATCTTCTTGATAGATCGCACGACGTTGAAATATACGACGGTTCTCCATGACATGCGCTCGCTTTCAAGAGAAGCAGGGCTGTACATGAGCTGGAACTGCTTTTGCAACGTTGACTTGCCAGATTCGGCCTGGCCAAGGAGAAGTAGCTATCGCATACGATGGTGATCAGCTCAAATCATGTTAAAAAAGACTTGAAATAACCTTGACATCACTTTTAGACTTTTTCAACTTTTCCCTCTCAAATCTGAGTTCCTCGTCTATCTGTTCTGAGATGCGACGCGCTTCGGCTTCGTGTTGCAGCCGAATATGGCGATCTGTGTCTGATTCTTCTGGAGGAGGCCTTATAGCAAGAGATAAAGGATCATCTTGACTACGAATGGAGGATGTTCGCATCATCGTGGTACGAGCTGAGTGAAAGGAAAAGCCGTTGATATTACTTATCCGAAGAATAGCTTGAAGAGGACTATTAAAGACCAGGCAGTCACAGCCCGTCGCGTCACACTGTCACGCATGGTAATTCCTCCTCTCCTCCATCAACTACTGACTCACAAATTGCTTAATAGTCTGTAACGCTTCACACAAGCCACGGCGAGCTCAAGGTGCGCCCATATGCGCTCAACTAAAATCTCTGCCATTCACCCGAAATTTTTTTGGGGATTCAGATCGAGATATTCTGCGAGGCGGTCCCAAAAACGGCAGAGGTACAAAATTGCTTCCGTTTATCTCACATCCGAGCCTGACAAGCCCCAGAACTTTCTTGCTCTGTGTGCTTCGAATTATTATGACAATTGCATATTTCACCGCAACATCAAAGGGTTCATGACCCAGACGGGCGATCCTTCTGGCTCAGGAAAAGGTGGCCAAAGCATATGGGGAAAGCCCTTCGAAGATGAATTGCGATCCACATTGAAGGTACTGGATACGATCTTTGTCCGACCACACGGGATTACCCTCATCACGTTTCTTCATAGTTTAACAATCGTGGTATGGTTGCTATGGCGAACTCCGGCCCCGACACGAACAAGTCGCAATTCTTCATAACCTATGCAAAACAGCCTCATCTGGATAGCAAATATACGATTTTTGGCAGGGTCATTGATGGTGCAGACTCCACACTTGACGCCATGGAACGTGTTCCTGTGAACAATAAGAACAGACCGCTTTCCGAGATCAAATTGACTCATGTATGTTATCACTGGTGGATTAGGCAGCATGTGCGCTAATATGATCTTCTTTGATGATCATTAGGTGACCATTCATTCGAATCCCATTGCGGATGCACAGCTAGTCCAGCGATGATCCGTTCCGTACATTTGAACACAAACTCCAAAATCATTACATTAGATGAATTTTTGCTGCTGCAGAGCACCTCAGGGTATGCTAACGTTTGATAAAACCAACCAGTTCTTTCTGCAACTCTCTTTGTCGTCGCGCTTTTTCTAGGTCATCCACGCTTCGCAGATCATAAACAATATCACGTGTTTTCCCGAAGTACACCTGTGCTATGATCAGGTCCTGAAAATCTCAAGGAAGAAAAGTTCGTGCCTCTTGAAGAAGATTTCTCATTTTCATTTCCATCTCTTCGATCATCTTTCCAGTGTTCGTGATATGTGAAGTTGGTTCATGAACAGGCCAGTCCTGCTCGGTCTGCGGGGAGTGAAGGTGCGTGACAGCCCCACATCAGGTTAGACAACGGAACCTACCTGTCTCGTCATGTTTCCACTTAAAGTGATTTCCCCCGACGACTTCCATCCTTGTTCAGAAGCCTTCTTTTCTGGTTCGCCGAGAACGGAGGTTTCATCGGCCTTATTGTTCTGTTTTGTCACGAGCTCCAACATAACAGTTGATGTAAGCTTGTAGTGTGCTTGTCTTCCGCGTTCCGCGGTCTCAAAGACGTGGATCGAGTCCCATGAACCTGAGGGCTCGTCAGGGCTTGTGGGTGTCATTGCTAAGGTACAGGCAATTAGAGACATGATATTAGAATGTCAAAAACACAGATATCAGTCGGCTACGCACCCTTCTTGAGCAACACAACGCCTGCAAACCCGCCGTCTTCGAGATCCCAAAGATAAACAGAAGACACGCCACCTTCGTAATATCTATTACAAAGGTTTATTAGCTGTTACTTGCGTGAAGATTCACTGCAAGCGTAGTCTATGGATGACACGTACAGTTCGCGGTATGTATCGAAAGCCTCATTGGCAGCAATCTCAAGCTTGCGAAGCTTCGGCGTTGGTGCTGTGCCATCTTCTATGGGAGGGTCGTATTCATTCGACCAAGGTGATCTGATGAAAAACGTTAGCACGCGAAGCGCATTTTTCAAATGCATGAATGAGGACTAGAACCCTTGTCGCTCCACGAAATCCAACTTATGCAATCACCTGAACACATTCACTGGAAGCGCAGCAAAAGACTCACCGATAACTATCACCATCCCTGTTGTAATCGCATGCAAGATAATCCTTCCCTGTTTCACGGTCTGTCTTGACCTTCAGGGGCTGGTCGACGCTACCTAGAAGATCATCTGCATAGTCCGGGCAGATCTGTATGAGCGCGTTCACGTTCTCCTCGACATTGGTAGGCGGAAGACGACGCATCAGATCGAGCATCGAATCAACTGGATCTGGTCCTTCTGCCATCGCGGACTTCTCTGTGGACGGTCGTATAAGCTTAGACAGAATAATTGACAAACGAACTTTGAAGGGCGTTCGACTGATCGAATTGGCATCTGGATTCTGAACAGCATCCGGCGGCAAGTCCAAAATAGGTTGTTAGCTCTTGGCCGTACTCTTACTATGTGCTTCATCTCGAACCACAACAATGGCTATTGATTATTCTCCTTTCTTGCAGAGCTGACATGGCACGTCTTGCTATTTCTTACCACAGGGGATATTCGTCGTTGTGCACTAATGAGTTATTTCCCGTTCCGTTTCTTAGATGAACTTACTTTAGGTTTTAATGTCAGACTAGCAAAGCCTTCTGGAATGTGATCTGGAAGTCTGCACATTTAATACAAGCTTGAGCTTTATGCTCAGGGCTTCACTTGGATCGCTACCTTGCACTCGATCATTGTCTCCAGAAAGATGTCCTTGACCAAGTAATCGGCATCTTTGTGGCGGTCTGGCCTGCGTTTGACTACTGCCGTCTTTGAAGAACGAATGATGGTCTCTACCTCCCACAGCCATCTTTCACCACCACGTCCAAGATACGGTGTGAAGTGTGGTCTTTTGTGGATGTTAGTGCGGGGCGACCTCTCCATTAGAGACTAAAACACAAATATCAACCTTTCCCGGACGTGGGCCATACGTACAGTTTTCCCCTCAGCGGCAGCCAGAGTCTCTTTGCCTGGGGCTGTTACCGTGGGCGACGCCGAAAAAGATCAGGATGCCTTTTGAGCGGAGTGTCAGTCGACTTCATCCCAGGATCCCCACCCGGGCTCGAAGAGTGTGAGTACCTTATAATTCTACCGCTTAGCATAAGCAGCATCTTTTAGATCATCACCAAGGTTTTCAGCATCAGTTCCACACAGTCAGCCCACGGATGGTTATCGTCAAGCGTTATAACCATGCACATATTACATCGCTGCGGCCCCGACCCCGAAGATCTGCCATTCATGATCCATTTGTGTCTGTCATGGTTGTTCATGCCAGCCCAATGCCCATTGTTATATGGCGTAGCTGCTCGCACAGATCTTATGTCCAGCTATGTGCCTCTCTAGAATCATGAGTAATTTATCTCACTCGCGCACATCGTCTGTTAAAAATTCTAGTCATTGACACGATCATTTTCTTGGGAGACGTCTGGTGATTCCAGTTATGCTCATTCACACCCAGAACGCACCTGAACGTTTGTGCCACCGATTGGAGTACGCTTCCCCTCACACATGACCTGGCATGCCGCATCTCTACACCCTTACAAAGGTCCTTTATCAAAGCATCCTGTCGCCGAGAGGGCTTTCACGACGTGTATCAATCCGATGAGATCATACCACTCAGTATCAAAACATGCAGAAGCAATGACCGCCGATCCATCAAACAAAGTCATGAGGTCACACATAATCGGACTTTTCTTCTTTTATCGCCATAGGTTTGAGTTCACTTCGCAATACCAAACAGCTCATTAAGTAACCAGGACGAAACTTCTAATCAAGAAAAAACCTGCCCCAGGCAGAACACCACAGACGTTAACTTCATCGACCATCCCCCAGCTACACACCACTACCAGTCGATATATACACATGTTCTTGGAAAGCGATTGAGCTCATATAAGTCGTTGCGTCGGAGTCGTCCACGAGTTTAGCGTTATATTCTCGAAGGCTAAGGATCAGGCGTGGTCCTAATACGAATAACTGCACGACCGTGAAAATCTTCAGAAACCCAGCATAAATCTGAGTTCCTAGGGAAGTTGGATACTATAAAAATGATGAGCCATGGTCGCGTGCAGGAGTAAGTGAAAGATTGGCATACCATTGAGATCGCTGGAGACACGTAACCGACCTCGAGGCAAGTAGCGGCAACAGAGCTAGCACGTCCAATGCTTCAGCGGAAAAAGGTAACAATATTCACAACATCGGCTCACCTTGCAAAGTAAAGCACATGGGATTTCATTAACGCCGAGAGACAGTCCCTGACCATCCCCCCTGCCACATTTTGTCGCATTTCACGAAAGTGTTTTAGAGCAATCCAGAGTGCGAGACACAGTGCGAGGACTTCCCAAGCAGTGAAAAGTATCCAAGCAGTGATACCTAGAAGCAGGATATTTCCCTCGTAGTCAATCTGGCAGTGATGAGTGCCGGAGAGAATGAGTTCCTCTGGTATTCAACAATCAGCCTCATGCACTTTTTTCATCCGCAGTAAGCATACCCGCTGAAGTGTGTAACGTGTACATCACACCGACCGCTCCGTTGAAAATGTTGACAGCCAGGAAGGTGACAACGAGAAATATCAGAATCTTTCTGGATCGTTGATGAAGGGCATTTAAACGAGTGATCATGATGACTGCAAGATGTTTCAGTCAAGTCAATATCACTGAGGCTTGAAGTTTCGCAACCGCAAAGCTCACCTCCCAGTATCGCAAATACCACAGCATTCGTCCAACTCAGTATGTCGTACAAAATCCAGCCTAACGAATCCATTAGTGATCAGTCTCTGGTGGATCACACTACGGGCAGACTCACATCTGTGGCGGTCATTATAGTGGACCTGTTCGTGAATCACAACTCACCCCTACAGAGCGCCACAGTTAATTAATGGCAGGGATTGATAGAGAAGACTCATTACATTTGTCACTGAGATCGTCGGAAGATTAACTGTATGCCACCGGTCAAAAGAAATAAACGTAGGATATTTGAAGAGACAAACATAGAATCTGAACGCTGATCAAAGATGGTTCATTAGCACAACGACAGTACTTGCTGAGACTTCCGAGCATACATGGCATACAATATTCCAAGATAGCGCGCCTAGGATATTTCCAAGTCAGCACAACTTTCCGACCACACTCATATAACGTGAACTACGTACGCCGAGATACAGAAGGGTCATAAGGGACCAACGTTGCCTCTGTCGCAAATAAGTGCTGATCCCTCTAAAATGGGACGGTGCTCACCCATATCAGTTCGACCTATAAAATCATTCTCAGCGAGATGGTTGCTTTGGTCATTGCATCGTCATACCTCTTGTCCGAGTGTAAGTGCTGGAAGTATTTGTAGGATGGTATCAGCAGTTCTGTAATATCATTAATGATCATGCTCACCCCAATCATACGTCATTCCAACAGAGGCGGCAACTGTAAAAGCGCAATCAGGGTTAAATCGAGACATCAACCAGTGACTCTACGAACCTACAAAATAGCTAGAAACACGATATGCATTGATGTACGGCCACCAACTGGGATCGTCTGAGACTACTGGTGTCATACTGTACTAGAAGGGGTTAGAATATGGGAGTGGCGAACTTAGTAAATGTGTACCGATAGTGTTGCACATGCTAGACATAAGTACCACGATCCAGCGCTTATAACTCAGCGTTGCTAGCAGATGTTGGTGTAGCTGCAAAACTGTGCACACACGGAATGTTTTATGATGATCAAGGACTGTCCATATTTTTAACACTATCTCTAGAACACAAACAGAAATGACACACCACTAGACAGTAGACGGGTAGCACCTTCACGGCAACCACAGGAAGTGAAGTTGCACAGCTCGTACGTACGCAATTGTGAAACGTACTATACACTGGCAGGTGACAGTTAGTAAGGGTAGTGCCACTGATGAAAACGATGAAAACTCGCGCTATGCCATCATGATGATGATGATTGACGCCGATTTTGCACAAGGCTGTGCATATTCTATTTCTATGATCTGCAACCCTGCACAGCAAACAGTGCAAGTTATCTGATCCACGCATGATTGTACATTGATCCGTTTACAGACCACTGTGTTCAAGTTTGTAGCAACAATTTGCCAAGGAGCGACTGGCAAGGGCACTTTATAATTACCACGGCTGACGTCACTAAGTACCAAGCGCTAAGCAATGGTGGCTGTACAACCTTGGTTTATGTATCTCAACTTTGTCTCAACTTCGTGCTAAGTAGCAGAAGTGGTGACCACAACAGAATCTAAATATGTCTCTTGGACTGTGTCAGTGCGGGTTGAAACCTGTCGACGACAAGCTTTTTCCATTGGAATAAGTACACCTTGGGGATTCACTCATGGGGGAATGACCCGACCGTCTTACCCAGGTGTTCAAGTAACCACAGCAAGAATCAAGATCTCTCGAACCTGCCGCGCCACGACGTTTTTGTGCCTATAGACGGCACCTCCAGTAAACCGGTGAGCCTTTGATATCTCATATTTTGTAACTCTTTCCTATACACGATGTTATAAGATATAAAGTCATACAGGCAAACATGACACAGGATAGAACATAATTTCACAGGTCCATGCTTACCCTGTTTCTATATAAGCTCTGGTTTGGGCGCCTTGTGATGAGCCGAATCTCTGAACCTGACACTAGCGCTCACCACAGGGACACTGGTGCCTCCATGTGTTTCGGCATCAACCGTACGACCGACATCTAGCGTCCAACGTAAAAGTCCCCTCAAACAATCTTCATTCTCTAACCCCACCTTCTGTGTTCATACCCTCGTTGGACCTTAATTGTGTCAAGGCCCGAAAGTCCAGAACAACGACAACCGACGGCCGTCGGACTCGCTCCTAGCATGTAAAGAGACGTTTTCAAGGAGCGCAAGGTGAGCATTCGTTGATTTGGGTCCTTTCTCTCTCTAATACTACACTGCTTTGAAGTTCTATACCCATGATTCCACTACTAGTCTACTATGGCGCTGGGCAATACATAGTCGCGGCCGAGAGGTAGAGTCGTCGTGGCTCTCCGCTGAGGGTTCCTTCCATGTCCATGTCCACATCTGGGACTGCAATCAATGATTCGTCACTCGTTCGGACATGTACAACCCTAACTCGCCAGACCAAGTTCTCATCCGAAAACATGGTCTGCTCGCTCAGCTGTTCTTCGATGCAGATATTAGAATCACCCTCACATTGCTGCTGTCTGCCGTACGCCTTTTTCGATGGTTTGCTCTTGGAACAAGATCGAATTGCTTTGACATGGGTAGATGCTCGGAGTTGTGAATATACAGTGATGTATCGTGAGCGAGCTGGAGTTGCGACCTGACAAGGTTGATGTAAACATCGTTTGCAAGGTTGGATGATGACACGATTTATAATCAATGAAGGGCGGTCACCATCAGATGTGTTAAACCACAGCATAATTACTGCTTTTTTCTCAAGTGAAGCCTTCAGGCATACTACGCCAACACCATAAATATATAACATTGTAGATGTACACAAATCCAGCCATACTATCCTAGCGTAAATGCAGTTGCGTTATGATGAAACCTATTTCACATCCTCGTCTGAATCCTCCTCCGATTCTCCTTCATCGTCCGAATCCACCTCCTCTTGTTCTCCTCCGTCGTCTGAATATACCTCCTCCTCTTGTCCTTCGTCGTCCGAATCTACCTCCTCCAATTCTCCTTCATCGTCCGAATCCACCTCCTCCAATTCTCCTTCGTCATCTGGATCTTCCTCCGATTCTCCTTCATCCTCCTCCTCTTCCACATCCGAGTCGAAGTTGTGACCGTGATTTTCGACCAAGTTCTGGGTCGCGCTTTGTTCATCCCATACTACGACCAGTGTTGAATCCATAGCGAGTTCGATATCGAAACCAGGTCCGAGATCGAAACCATCTTCGAGATGCAAGTCGATTTCCGATAGAATTGGAAATACATCAGCTAGGATATGTGGAACACGTGCCACTTCCGACACCTGGGTGTACCCAAGATGCAGCTTCCAAAGGGCCGTTTGCGTGGGCCAAAGTGTCTCCGTCCCATCCCGTGCTCGCGGCATTGTCGTCGATTGTGACGCATCGACCGTCAGATGTAGGTTCTCCAGCGATCTGCATCTTGACGCCAGTGAGACCATCGCAGCGAAGGTGACGTCAGAATTGAAACGTATGTTTGTTGAGAACTTCAATTCCTGGATGTCCGGCCAGGCAACTGCGATATCATCGAGGAACCTATCGTCAAGGCCGTAAATCCCGATATTGACGAAGCTGACAGACAACAGCCC